>WBNM01043915.1:22495-60648 GCA_013399055.1 Ramphastos sulfuratus | reverse complement strand
CATACATTATTTTTATATTTTATGTATTATTACACAATATTAATATATATTATATAAATTATATTGTTTATAAATATAAATTATATTATTATATTACATATATTTATATATTATATATTATGTCAAATATAAAAATTATCTATATAATGAAATATATAATGTATAATTATATAGTATTACTATATAGTATTGTATATTAATAATATATTGGTATATTGATAATATATATTGATATGTTAATATAGTATTAAATATTTTAAATGTTTTATTTTTAATATAAAATAATACTTCTGTTGAGAAATCACTTTTCTGGATGTCTGAGGATGCATGTTTTTTCCTGTGCTCACTTCTGCTGTCTGTCTCATCTGCTTTCTGATGATGCTGAAGGACTGAAATTTCACCTTCTAGGCTATGAGAGATTTCTTTATTGCCTTTCTGTCTGGCCACTGATGCATAGCAGTGCAGCTCTGAAGTGCTTTTTCTTCTTTTCCCTTTCCAAGGAGGCAGTTTCCCCTTCATGGCCACAGACTGCACTGGCTCTTCTCCTTCAGCCTTGTGCTTTCTCTCTTGCTGTAACCTCTTGTGTAAGTCCTGCCCAGGTATGGCTGATGATTTGTTGCCTTGGATGTTGCCAGTGGGTCTGATTACACTGCTTTTAACAAACCAGCTCCATCTTGCTGCCTTTCACCTGCAGCACTTCTTAGGCTCACTTGCTCAGAGTTTACACTGACAGCTTATGGTGAGTAGCTCTTTCACCTTGAGGAGTTACACAGAGAGCAAAGAGTGATCGAAGGAGTTGTTGTAGGTGCTGTGAGCACTCTGCAGCTACCAGTTTCAGATCAAAACTTACTACATTAAACAGTTGGTTTGTAGAGCTACAAAGATGCTGAGGAGTGTGAAGCATCCCTTCATGAGGAAAGGCTGAGAGACCTGAGGCTGTTTAGCCTGAAGAAGAGCAGCGTGAAACGGAGTGTGATCAGTGCTGATCAAGAGCTGAAGGGTGGAGGTCTTGAGGATGGGGCTGGGGTTTTCTCAGTGATGCCCAGTGACAGGACAAGGGGCAGTGGGCACAAACTGGAACTAGGAGGTTCCATTTGAACAGGAAGAGAAACTTCTTTGGTGTGAGGGTGCTGGAGCCCTAGAGCAGGCTGCCCAAAGAGGCTGTAGAGTCTGGTTCTCTGGAGAGATTGCAAACTCACCTGGCACTTGTGACACTGGGCAAGCTGCTGTGGGTGCCCTGCTTTAGCAAGGGGGTTGGACACTGAAGAACTTCTGTCATAGCAGACTGTTAGCTCTCCTGTGAGGACAGACTGAGAGAGTTGGGGCTTTTCAGCCTGGAGAAGAGAAGGCTTCCAGGAGACCTTAGAGTAGCCTTCCAGTATCTGAAGGGGGCCCTACAGGAAGGCTGGGGAGGGACTATTTACAAGGTCTTGCAGTGACAGGACAAGGGGCAATGGGTTTAAACAGGCAGAGGGGAGATTTAGACTGGATGTCAGGAGGAAGTTCTTTCCAGTGAGGGTGGTGAGACACTGGAACAGGTTGCCCAGGGAGGTTGTGGCTGCTCCCTCCCTGGAGGTGTTCAAGGCCAGGTTGGAGGAGGCCTTGAGTAACCTGTGCTAGTGGGAGGTGTCCCTGCCTATGGCAGGGGGTTGGAACTAGATGATCCTTGAGGTGTCCTTCCAACCTTACCATTCTATGATTCTGTGTTGGGTGGATTTTATACTGGGAGCAGCACTCAAGTGCCAGCAATTTTTTAAACAGGAAAAAGCAAGCAGAAGAAGTGGAGCTATCCATGGCATCCCATGAGACAGACCTGTGGAACAGCTCCCTGAGCCACCAAGTGATGCATTTGCCTTCTGCAGTCAGCCAACTGAATGACTGCAGTTGGTGCTGCCTTTCCCTGTGGGAACAGAACTGGAAGTACTGCAGGATCCAAACAGCAATTAACTTACCCCAAAGGACTGGTTTAGATTAGTTCTTGGCCTGAATGGGATCATATCCTTCTGTCACCCTGCTTGTTTTCCATAGTGTTCCAATGTTAGGAACAAATTCTGCAGCAGGAGGGTGCTGGAACACTGCAACAGGTTGCCCAGGGAGGTGGTTGAGGCCACATGCCTGGAAGTGTTCCAGATGAGGGTGGCCAAGGCTGTGAGCAAGCTGCTCTAGTGGAGGATGCCCCTGCTGAGTGCAGGGGGTTGGACTGGATGCCCTTTGGAGGTCCCTTCCAACCCAAACCATTCTATGGTCATGGTGTACATACGTATTGGGTGTGAGGGTGCTGAAGCCCTGCAGCAAGTGACTACACCCTGGATTTCAAGTACTGCCTGTGACCCTTGCAGAAGGGGAAGGTAGGGTTTTGCTCTGGAAGAAATGCTTGTGCTTTCCAAAGGAACTTTGTGAGTGATGACTAAACAAGACTTGCTTGAAAAGCTCAGGAAGGTTGTGCCAGAGGACAGGGAGGATGATGTCAGATTGAAAATAAAACAGAAATTCCCCAGTGGAGTTCTGTAGAGTCAAAGGGATGTGCCTTGGACTAAGCCCTGCCTGCTTTCTCGTTTTCAGTGCATTCATGCTCACCATGTGAGAAATGCATTTGTCTGGAATTTGATCTTGGAAAACAGAGTCCTGCTTGGGAGTCAGACCTGGCTCTGGTGAAAAGCCAGAGGTGTGACCAGTGAATCACTGGGGCCTGGGAAGTGCACTTTGGTCTTTCTGGCTGTCACTGGGAGTTCGAACTGGGATTGGGTTATGCATGATCCATGGCTGTCCCAAACAGGGAGAGCTGCAGTTGTCTTTTCTTTAGTTTTCTTCCAGACAGGCTGAGCAAGCTGGGGGTGTGCAGCCTGGAGAAGAGAAGGCTCAGACAGACCTTGGAGCAGCCTGCCAGGACCTGAAGGGGCTACAAGAAGGCTGCAAGGGACTGTTTGCAAAGGCCTGCAGGGACAGGACGAGGGCAATGGTTTGAAATGAGAGCAGAGCAGATTGAGATTGGATGTGAGGAACAAGTTCTGCACCAGGAGGGTGCTGGGACACTGCAACAGGTTGCCCCGGGAGGTGGTTGAGGCCCCATGCCTGTAAGTGTTCAAGGTGAGGCTGGCTAAGGCTGTGAGCAAGCTGCTGTAGTGGAGGATGCCCCTGCTGAGTGCAGGGGGTTGGGCTGGATGCCCTTTGGAGGTCACTTCCAACCCACCCCATTCTGTGGTTCTACAAATCAGTGGACTGTATAAAAGGGCAACACCTTGCCAGTGGTGTTCAGCTGCTTCAGTGTGATTTATCACCTGCTTTGTCTTCAGAGTAATGGTTCCCTTCTTTCCTCTAAGGACCTTGGGTCAGAAGAAGTGGTGTCTGGGCAGGTGAAACTCCGTGTGTCACACCTCAGAGCTCTACTGCTGGTGTAAGGAAGGAAAACATGGAAGAGAGGCACTGTGGGAGTTTGCTTTTGGAGGACACTCGAGTGAGACTTGCTGTAGTTCCAGATGGTTCACAGGCACCCTGCTGAGGGGTGGGAAGAGGACTTTGCTACAGCTGCACTTAGTTTGTAACCCTGTGTGCTGGTTTGAGGCTAATGGGAATATTTTAATGAGAGAAACTAGATCATTGGATGTGAAAAGAAAATAATGCTGAAGTCTGTATCATTCATTGGTTTGCTGAGAGGGATAAAGAGCCAAAATGTAAATAATCTGTGGCACTCTGGTCTGTGTTGCTGGGTCTATTTGCTTCCTCTTCACTCTGCTCCAGTATCTTTCCACAAATCTCAGCTAACAGAAAACAGTGAAAGCTTTGCTGGTAGTTTTTTTGCCTGTCTGGGAAAGTAGGGGGAGAAAGAGAAGGGTGGCTTTGGGCCCCTTCTGGGCAGTTTCTTTGCCCAGGAGGGAGTTTGGATTTCTGTATTATTTCTAACTTGGATAGAATTGTAAATACTTGTAAATGTATTGTGTATATATGCTTGTACATTTTGCTGTGCTGTAAATAGAGCTTCAGTTTACTTCCAAGCCCTCTGAGCTAGTCTGGTAAATTTCAATCGTGGGGTGGATGTGTGTGTGAAAGTTCCTAACCCACACCAACCACTGATTCCAGGCTCTACAACCCAGCTATTTACTGCCCCCCATCTGGAGGAGACCATCAAGAGGATTAACTTATCTGCACCACAAAGACTCTTGATCCCCCTGCCTAAAAGCTATCAGCTGTAAGTGGCACTGCCACTGCTCAGGTGTAAACTTCTGCAATTGAGCTTCACACCACTCACTTCATTAGGAGTCTTGTTAGAGCTGCTAAGTGTTTGGGTGCTTAATCACCAGTGAAAAGAAGAGATAATTGTGGTGTGTCAGGCCACCTTTGAGAGCCCTCTGAGTAAGTAACAAAGAGATCAGCTGCTGCCTTCCAGTGCCTTTCAATAGTATGTGGGGGTTTGTGAAAGTTCCTCACCCACATCACCCTGGAAGACAGATTCCTTCCAAAGGAATGCTGAAGCTGTTGGTGCCTGTTGGGTGGAATCTCTCCTGTCTGTGTTCTGGCTGGCCCTGGCCTTAGGCAGGTTGCTGTATTCATGTGCCACCTGTGCCTGTAGCTTCCAGATCTGTCACATCTCACAAGCTGGCTCTTGTAGACACACCTTATGGATTTGGTGTGGCAGTAGGAAACAATCAAAAGGCCCACGGGGTGTGGTGCTGGCTGGTTTCCTGCTGCCCTTCTATGCTGTGCTGGTTTAAGACTAATTGGAATATTTTAATGAAAAAAAGTAGATTATGAGCTGTGAAAAGAAGAGAATGCTGATGTCTACTTCACTCATAGGCTTACTGAGATGTATAAAAACAAGGACACAAACATAGATAACACAGAGAGTCTCTCTGCTGGAGTCGATGTGTCTTCTGCCCTTCTGCTGTTAACCCAACTCATCATTCTGCTTCTACCCCCCCCTTGCCCATCCTCCAAATTCACCTTGCATGTAAGGCAGACCCTGGAATAAGGTAGAGGGGTGGAAAGAAGGCGGAAGGGTGGTTGGGAGCCCCTCCTGGGGATTCTGATTTCTAGGAGGGGAATTGTGTGTCTGTATGTATATTTCTGTAACTATTCCTGTCTATTGTGTATATATCTGCTTGTACGTTGTGCTAAGCTGTATATATAGCTTCATGCCTTCACTCCCAAACCATCACACGTGCCTGGTGTGTGCTGGCTGTTGCTGTGTGTCTGCACTGCAGCCTGCTGTAGGTACCTGCATGCTCTGCCCACACTCCCTGGCTTGGCTTTGGAATGTCCTTTCTGAAAAACCCAGCGTCCTCTGATGGGATCATCAGGGCATGTTTTCATCTGAAAAAGCAAAAGAGAAAAACCTCACACATCTCAGTGAACTGTTGGGGGTTTGCTTCAGGAGTTGCTCTGTTCTAAGCCTGTGATATCACAGGGCTGAACTGGTACCTGCCTTGGGCATTGTGCTGGAAGCATAGAATGGTTTTGATTGGAAAAGCCCTTTCAGATCATGCAGTCCAACCAATTTCTAACTTACCTAACCCTAACCCATGTCCAACAGCACCACATCACTGCCTCTTTGAAACATCTCCAGGGATGGGATTTCAGCCACCTTCCTGGGCAGCCTGCTCCCATGGTTGAGAACCCTTTCAGTGAAGAAGTTTCTTCTGGTGTCCAACCTGAACCTTCCCTGCTGCAACCTGAGGCCATTTTCTCTCTTCCTATCACTTGTTAGTAAGAAAAGCCCAACTCCCACCTGGCTCCAGCCTCCTTTCAGTGAGGAAGTCTTGCCTCAGTCTCCTCCAGACTAAACAACTCTCACTCAAGAATTTCTTCCTTGTTTCCAGTCTCAATCTCCCCTCTCCCAGCTCAAAGCCATTGTCCTTTGTCCTGGCACTCCCAGACCTTGTCAAAAGTCCCTCCCCAGCTCTCCCGGAGCCCCTTCAGGTCCTGGCAGGATGCTCTAATGTCTCCCTGAAGCCTTCTCTTCTCCAGGCTGAACAGCCCCAACTCTCCCAGCCTGTCTCCATAGGGGAGGTTCTACAACCCTCTGATCATCTTGGTGGCCTTCTCTGGACCCTCTCCAGCAGCTCCAGGCCCTTCTTGTGCTGGGGCCCCAGAACTGGAGGCAGTGCTGTGGGATCTGAGCAGAGCAGAGGGGCAGAATCCCCTCTCTGTGCTGCTACTCTCCCTGCTTTGGATGCAGCCAGCACACAGCTGCCCGCTGGGCTACCAGTGACCAGTGCTGGCTCCTAGGGAGTTTGTCATCAACTGTCATCCCCAAGGCCTTCTCCTTCAGACTGCTCTCAGCCACTTCCAAGTTTGCCTCCAGATCCCAAGTTCTCTAAACTTGCAGGTGTTCATTATCTCTGGGCAAGCAGGAAGCCTTGGTGGTATGCATAATCTTAACCTTTGCTGCTTTTTAGTGTTTGTGGCCTCAGTATGACATAGAGCTACAGATTGAGAGTGAGCTATGATGTCTCCAGCTAGACCTTTGCCTCTGAGAGTTGTCTCCTGCCCCAGGACTTGCTTAGGTGTCTGCCTCCTGGACTTCTGCCTGGGGCAGTGATGTTTGGAAAGTCTCCTGTGCCAAGAGGAGATGGTCACTTGTATTTTGTGGAGTGTGACCCTCTGGTTTGATATTTTTCCTCCACCACTTCTAAGTTGGTCAAATTCAGGTGGACCTGTAAGGGACAGTTAAAAGGAATTGCTTTTCAAGTGTACAAACTTGTACTCCAAAGCACTGAGCAATTTCATTCTGTTTTGAGAGGTGATCCAACTTGTTTGGAGTTCAAATGTTTCAGTCACTCTGGAAATCCTACAAAACTGGGAAGAATTCAGCCTAGGTAAGCAAAAGCTCACAGAAACCTGAAAGCAGCTCAGGCAGGAGCTCGAAAGGCCCCCACTCTTGGTGCCACCAGCCTGTCCTGCTACAAAAGCATCTCTGACGTCTGGTTTCCCTCACGTTTGCCCTCTTCTGTCTTTGTGTTCTCCCAGCAAAGGCCAAGTCCAGGTGTGGTGCCACGTTCTTCCCCTGTGCCAGTGGGATCCACTGCATCATCGGCCGCTTCCGCTGCAACGGCTTCGAGGACTGTCCTGACGGCAGCGACGAGGAGAACTGCAGTGAGTGCCTGCTGCACCCCCGGCACCCTGCTGTGGAATGCAGCTCCCTCGTACCCCTTGGGAAGGAAGCACTCCTTAGCCTTTAGTCTGCTGGTCACATCTCCTCCCTGTGTGGGTCCCCACCTCTGTACTTCTCACCCTGTGAGGGAGGCTGCTGGGGTTCGCTGAGGTGCAGCTTAGCCTCGCTTTGTGCGTAATGCCTGTTGGGATGCTTGCAGCCCCTTTGTAACTCTGACATTTAGGCTGCATGGGTGCCTTGCACGGCTTCTCTGCTGTCAAATCTACAAATCCCTGAAAGGAGGTTGTACTGAGGTGAGTGTTGGTCTTTTCTCCCAAGTAACAAGTGATAAGGAAGGTTTAGGTTGGATATCAGAGGAAATTTTGCTACAAGAGTTGTCAGGCACTGAAACAGACTGCCCAGGCAGGTGATGGAGTCAGCATCCTTGGAGGTGTTCTAAAAACATGTAAATGTGATACTCTGGGCCATGGCTTAGTGGGCAGGGTGGTGTTGGCTCACTGGTTGGACTTGATCTTTAAGGTCTTCTCCAACCTTTAACAATTCTGTGAACTGTTTATGTCAAACTGGGCAAATATTAAATATTACTTTAAAGGGTTTAGGTTTTATTTGCCTGTTTCCTGTTACTGAAGAGTATGACTGGAGCCCTCAAGAGAGGACAGGGACCTGATGGAGAGTGTCCAGAGGAGGCCACGAAGATGATCAGGGGACTGGTGCTGGTGCTGGCTGCTGCTAGGAGGGCAGGCTGAGGGAGCTGGGGGTGTTCAGCCTGGAGAAGAGAAGGCTAGCAGGGATGTCCCCCACATTAGGCAGAGGTCATCTTCCATCCAGCAGCACTGCTGCCCTTAACAGCAGCTGGTCAAAGCATGGGGCTGGAGGCAGAAGCCTGCAGCATATCCTTGCTCATTCTCTTGGAGCAGGCTGATTTTTTCCTCTTAATGACATTTTAGAGGTCAAGAGAACAACAGCTTTCAGAGATAACAAAAGTAGTGATCTTTACAGTTATCTATCACCAGCTGCTTATGGGAGGACTTCCTTTGCTTGTTGGTGTGCTTTTGCCTGCAGCATCCTGCCCTGGATCAGCAGTGGTGTGGCCAGCAGGAGCAGGGCAGGAATTGTCCTCCTGTACTCATGACTGCTGGAGCCACACTTTGAGTCCTGAGTTTAGTTTTGGGTTTCTCACAGGTCTTCAAGATAGACGTTGAGGTGCTGAAGAGGGGCAGTGAGGCTGGTGAGTGAGTCTGGAGAATAGGGCTGGTGAGGAGCAGCTGAGGGAACTGCAGGTTGTCTAGCCTGAGATAAAAAGAGGCTGAGGGGAGACCTGGCTCTCCACAACTCCCTGAAAGGAGGTTGGAGGCAGTTTGGGCTTAGTCTTTTCCTATCATTTGTTCCTAAGGAGGAGATGAAATGGCCTCAAGTTGTTCCAGAGGAAGTTTAGGTTGGACACTAGAAGGAACTTCTTCACTGAAAGGGTTCTCAAAGCCTGGCACAGGCTGCCCAGGGAGGTGGTTGAATCACTATCCCTGGAGATGTTTCAAAGAGGCAGAGACGTGATGCTGAGGGCCATGGGTTAGCACCAGCCTGGGCAGAGTTAGGGAATGGTTGGACTCAATGATCTGAAAGGGCTTTTCCAACCAAAACTATTCTGACTCTATGAACAGTTTTTAAGTCACCATCTAGGCCTAGAGAGTTTGGATTGGCCCTTGGAAGGACCATGGCAAAGAGATAGCACCTCTGTGGACCAAGTAGGGCTAGAGAAAGACAAATGAAGGCTAAGGGAATTCATTTGGGTTATACTTCAACAAGTGGACTAGGAGGAACTTTTGACAGAAGTGCTTTAAATATCCTTGAAGTGGTGGCCTGAGAAGTGGCAGCACTCAGCTGCAAATGCTCATGAAGCTGGTTTAGAAATGACATAATTTCCCACGAGCTTGTAATGTGGAGCTCCAGGAGGACCTTACAGCTGCTGCTATCCTGTTCCCCATTTCTCTCAGATTTTCTGGTATGTCCCAGTGTTGTGCTTATGCAGAGGAACTCTAGGTCCCAAAGCAACCTGCAGAATCAATGTGCAGTGCTACTGGGCAGCAGTATGAGCCATCAAGAGAGATTCATCAAGTTTATGATAAACATAAGTCTGTGGAGCTGGAGGAACTGGGAGTGTTTGTCACATATACTGCAGCTTGCATGCTTTAAAAGTTGATGGTGTATTTTAAAGACTCCTTAAAGGCAGATCTTCCTTTAAAGAATGAAATACAGGAAGCCAGTTGGTGTGTGGGAACTGTAATGCCTTTGTTATGTGGCAGAGAAGCACTTTGAAGCAGACAAGGCATCTCAGCAGCTTCTTTTGCAGGTTCTCAGTTGGAAAGCTTCGTTCTAGTTCAGTTGCCTCATTCCTGAACCTGGCAGGAGTTCAGAGCATAGTGCCAACAGTGATCAAGGGACAAGGAGACTGATTTGTGAGGAGATATTAGAAACTGCTAAATTATGCATCTCTCAACTGAGCAATGACTGTTCTGGAAGATGTGCTATATATGGAGGGTGCAGACACTGCTCCAGGAAGGATTATTGAAAACAGCGNGGACAATGTCCCTGCTGAGTGCAGGGGATTGGGCTGGATGCCCTTTGGATGTCCCTTCCAGCCCAAACTGTCCTAGGATTCTATGATCTTGCAGCATATTTACTACTGGGTTCAGTGTAGGTGAGAAGACTGCTCCAGCTCAGTGAGTCTACTGAAGAACTGTCCTGCTTTTGCTCTGTGTGCACTGATGGGCCTTACGTGCGAGGATTTTCTGGGTGCGTGCATTTTACCCTTAAAAAGGAGTTAAGTGCAAGCACTAAGAAGCTGAGAAATGCCAACACAGCAATTGTATCAGTTCAAAATAGTGAGTGGGATGGGGAAAGGGGAGAAAAGAGGAGCAGAGGTGAAATAAAACACTGTCTGGCAGTGAGGTTGTTGGCTTAGAATGGAAAACTTAGATGAAGTTGAGTTTCCTGTCCTGGGGAGCAATAGGCAGCATCAGTGGTAGGCTCCACTCCATATGCCTCCAGCAAATGCTGAGCACCCAACAGTCATCCTTGTAGGGACTCATGAAAGTGAACAGAAGGCTTTTCACAGCCCTGGGGGGACTGCATCCTTGCTAATGGTGATGGATCTTGCATGCATTAGGAGCTTCATCTCTATCTCTTTAGAGAGACAGGGCTGTGTGGTTGCCAAGTAGACTCAGCCAGCTGACCAGCTGTTGAGTTGTGACCTGTTGTTGATTGCCTAAGGGCTGTTTCCTTGCCTGGGTAAGAGAAATGCTGCTGAATGCTCCCTCTCACCTCCTCTTTCCTTGCAGCAGCAAACCCCTTGCTATGCTCCACTGCCCGATTCCACTGCAGGAATGGTCTCTGCATTGACAAAAGCTTCGTGTGTGACAGCCAGAACAACTGCCAGGACAACAGCGACGAGGAGAGCTGCGACAGCCCCCAAGGTAGGCACAGGGGGCTCTGCCACTCTGCCAGGTTCTAGCACCCAGCAGGCTCAGAAGGAAGTGTGATTGATTGTGTTGGCTTGCTAGGTGCTGACTGGAGCTGTGCTGTCCTCAATCTGCAGACAAGGAGCGGGGAGCAGGGGGAGTGGGGGTCTGTTGCCCTCTGTGCTCAGCAGAGAGGGAAGATGCACTTGTGCAGGGAGTGCTTCTGATCTGTGAGCAACTGCTCACAAACTGAGTGCCTTCAGCAAGAGATGGATTGGACCTGCAGGGGCAGTAATAAATCTGCTTCAGCAGTCTATGTGTTTTCCAGATGAGTAAATCTACGTGGAGCAAAGGATGAGGACAAGAAGAACCTTTTTTGTTTGACAGTTGAGTCTTGTGAAAGATCTCAAAACACAATCCCTGACATTTTTTTCTTGCTGACTTCCTGCTATAAGCATGCATGCAGTGCTCCTCAGCTTGCTTTTCTGTTCTAAGTGTCATGGTCTTTTATAAACGCTCGACCGCCAGAGCTTAGCCAGTTCTTTGTGGTGGGCACCAGCTGCTGAACATGCCTGAGAGACTACTGAGAGGCAAAAGCTTGAGGTGGGGGCTGTGTGCAGAGGAGATGCCATGTGCTTGGGCCTATCAAGGGAAGCTGCCAGAGAAGAATAACAGAATGTTCTAGCTGCTGGAGAAGAACAGACTAGACACTAGGAAGAAATGCTTGACAGAGAGGGTGGTGGGACAATGGGAGCAGGCTGCCCAGGGAGATCATGGGTGGCTCCTCCCTGGAGGTGTACAAGGCCAGGTTGGATGAGGCCTTGAGCAGCCTGAGCTAGTGGGAGGTCCATTTGTCTGTCACCACCTTTGCTCCCCTATCTTTGAAATCTCACATGACTCACACAGAGTTTCTTGTTAGTTCAGTGCAAGCTGGCTGAGACTTTGACATCTCAAGGAGTCTTAATAGCTTTCCAGATCTGACTTGTTCAAAATACTGTTCAGACATGACCTGTTTAATCCTCCCAACGTTTCAATAAAGTATTTAACATATATAAGTAATGTTTCAGAGGTGAACAAGTAACTCATAACACTTCAGTCGTTGCCAGCTGAACATTTCTGCAAACGGCTTTGGGCTAGAAGAGGGCAGATTGAGACTGGAGAGGAGGAAGAAATTCTTTAGAGTGAGACTGGGGAGACACTGGAACAGGCTGTGGATGTCTCCTCCCTGGAGGTGCTCAAGGCCAGGCTGGATGAGGCCTTGAGCAACATGGGCTGGTGGGAGGTGTCGCTGCACATGGCAGGGGATTGGAACTGGCTGGTCTTTAAGGTCCTTTCCAACCCAACCCATTGTATGAAGAGAGAGAAGGCAGGGTATGAAGGAGGAAGAAGTCAGGGAAGCTGAAGGAGAAGAACTTTAATATATAGCTGCAGCGATGATTTGGTCGTTTTGGGAAGAGCAATAGTGCTGAGCTTAACAGGGTGAGAAACGTTCTCAACAGCTCTGAGGGGGAGAGGGGAAGCACACAGCAGCAATGCCACCAGAGCAGAGCTGTGAGCAGTGTGAGATCTCACCCTCTGCTGTGCCATTCTGCTGCCAACCCATGAGCTTTGGCTCCATAGGGAAGGGCTGGAGGGGTCGCCCTGCTACCTTGCCTCAGATCAGAGCCTTGGAGAGTGGGTCTGCCTGCCCTACCCTCTGAGCAGTGCCAGGAATGCCCCAGGCTGGTGCCTTCCGATGGCAAGCCTGAGGCAGCCCAGCACAGGTAGTGTGTTGGTGGTGCCTGCTTTTCAGGGCTTCGGCTCCTGTTGCTTACAGCAGCAGCAGCAGCAGCGTCGTCCTGCAGGGCTGGTCTGAGTGCTTCCTGCAGCAGCTGGTCCCTGGGTGGCTTCCAGGCTGGTGGTTGTCATGGCAATCTGCTTTCCAGGAGAAAAGGGCTGATCTCGGGAAGCTGTCACTCCTGGCTTTGTCTTTGCTCCTTCTGGGAAAGTCAGATTAGTAGGAGGGTTAAGCAAAGGAATTCTGGCTAACTGTGCAGGGAAGAACCCCAGACAAGACAGAAGGAACTCTCTTATCAGATTTCTGGGCTTTTTTATGAAGGGAAAAAAAAAAGAGATGAGTGCAAGTGGAGGGTTGGGAATGAGGAGTCCCCAGAGGGAACGCAGCTGTGGGCAGCACATCAGCTTTACCCTTTGGCAGCTCAGAGTCCTTCTGCTGCCTTCTGTAGGTGGACACTGCTGGTGTACCTGAGAGAGAGGATTAAACGACCTTATGAGCTCAGCTTCCCATCAGCAGGTGAATGACCATTCCCTCTGCAGTTTGCAGAGCTGGGAATGTCTGTCCTGCCTTCTAAACACACCAGCCTCTCTGTGTTCATGGAGAAGTAGAGGCTGCCGTGGACAGACTTTCATTCCTCATACTCCTTTCTACAGCAGAGCTGACTACTGTAATGAAAATGAGCTTTATGTTAATGCAGTACCCAAGAATCCTGATTGCAGACCAGCATAGGTCAGGGACTGACCTATTAGAGAGCAACTCTGGGGAGAGGGACTGATGGTCCTGGTGGACAACAGGATACCCATGAGCCAGCGACGTGTCCTTGCAGCCAAGAAGGCCAAAGTGATCCTGGGGTGGATTAGAAGGGCTGTGGTGAGTAGGTCAAGAGAGGTTCTCTGCCCCTCTACTCTGCCCTGCTGAGATCCCATCTGCAATATCGTGTCCAGTTCTGGGCCCCTCAGCTCAAGAAGGACCTCAGGGAACTGCTTGAGAGAGCCCAGCCCTGAGCCACCAAGCTGCTGCAGGCAGTGGAACATCTGTGAGTACAAGCTGAGGGAGCTGGGGCTTGGAGCTTGGAGCAGAGGAGCCTGAGGGCTGCCCTCATTGCTGCTGCTAAAGATGAGCAGGGCAGTGTAGGGAGGATACAGTCAGGCTCTGCTCAGGGATGTCCAGTGACAGGACAAGGGGCACTGGGTGCCAGCTGGAGCAGAGGAGGTGCCAGGGAACAAGAGGGAAAACTTTGTCACTGTGAGGGTGCTGAAGGCCTGGAGCAGGCCTACCAGAGAGGTTGTGGAGTCTCCTTCTCTGGAGACTTTCCAAACCCACCTGGATGTGTTCCTGTGTGACCTGCCCTGGGTGCTCCTGCTCTGGCAGGGGGATTGGACTGGATGGTCTCTGGAGGTGCCTTCCAACCCCTACCATTCTCTGAGTCTGTGATTAATTAGAAGTGTGTCTAATTAGGGACAGAGCAGAGGACCTCTGTGGGACATTATCAAATCAAGACAGATGTACTAGTGGGAGGTGTCCCTGCCTATGGCAGGGGGTTGGAACTAGATGATCCTTGAGGTCCCTTCCAACCTTATCATTCTGTGATTCTATGTTTTCTCCCCCCGGGCTGTATTCCCACCCATTGTGGTAGCTATAGTTCAGTGTATTCCAGTGCAGTCTGATTGCCATTTGTGCTATTTTCCTGTCTAAAACTGTGTTGATTTAGCAATTACTCAGCTTGTGAAGCATTCTGTGATAGTGTCATTGTCTCTCTTTAAGAGATAAGGGGTATAGACTGGCTAAATAAGGTGCTCACAGAATGGTGCTGTCCTGGCTAGCAGGAGTAGAGTTCCATCTGTGCTTGTCTGCTTCAGTGGGATGTCCTGCAACTTAGTGATTGTTTTGAGATACTCTGCAACATTGGAACAGAAGTATGAATTACTAATTGCTGCTTTCCTCTCCTTCTGCTCTTGGGTACACTGACAAGCTTTTTGAATAAACTGCTCTTCCTACTCTTCCAGGAACTTCAAAGGCTCCCTTTACCCTGCTGTCCTTACTTGAAAGCTTCAGTAGCTTTTCAGTTTGCTTTGTGTCAGACAGTCCTTCATGCATAAAGATCCTTTCCTTCAAGAAGGCTCTCTCTGTAGCCTAGGAAGAGAATCACAGATTCACAGAACACTTTGGGTTGGAAGTGACCTCCAAAAGGCATCCAGCCCAAACTCCCTGCACTCAGCAGGGACATCCTCCACCAGAGCAGCTTGCTCACAGCCTTGGCCAGCCTCATCGTGAACACCTCCAGGCATGGGGCCTCAGTTCCATCCCTGGGCAACCTGTTGCAGTGTCCCAGCACCCTCCTGCTGCAGAACTTCTTCCTCACATCCAATCTCAATCTAATCTGCTCTCATTTCAGACCATTGCCCTCATCCTGTCCCTGCAGGCCTTTGCAAACAGTCCCTCTGCAGCCTTCTCATACCCCCTTTCAGGTCCTGGCAGGCTGTTCTTAGGTCTGCCTGGAGCCTTCTCTTCTCCAGGCTGAACACCCCCAGCTCCCTCAACCTGTCCTCCTAGCAGAGCTTCTCTAGCCCCCTGATCATCTTCATGGCCTCCTCTGGAGCCTCTCCATCAGGTCATTTCCTTCTTGTGTTGAAGACTCCAGTGCTGGACACAGCCTTGTGCAGGTGCGGTCTCAGCAGAGCAGAGGGGCAGGATGCCCTCTCTCTGTCTCTGGCCACACTGTTTTGGATGCAGCCCAGGACGGATCCAAAAAGTGTTAAAACAGTTCAAAACGGATTTTTAAGTGCTAAGTCCTTTAATGATAATTTCTGTGGGTTAATGTACAGGGGAGACCAAGTTGGAAGGGAACTGGCTGTACTCTGGCTCCTCGCTGGTGTTAGTGGCATGGCTGAGTTACGGTGTAGAGCAGGGATTCAAACTGAGAACATTTCAATGAAATGCCACAAAAGCTAATTTATGGAACACAAACAGCTTCCAGACATCCTGCTGTGTTCAGCTTGTGAGCAGACCTGTGCAGGTGGCACATGGCAGTTCTGCTGGTCCCACATCCTGCTGTGTCACTTCAACACCCCAGAGCTTTGTAGTTCCACGCTGACTGGGTTCGTTCCCTTTTAGTGAGTCTCTCTTTGACTTGTTATTGACTCAGTCTGTAAACCCAGCTTGCAAGCATCGAACATCAGCTTGGCCTGCAGCAGGAAGTTAACGCTGAGAGGCAGACTCAGGAGAAGCAGGAACTGAAGGAAGGATGCAAATCAAATGGCAATGAGTGCTTTATTAAAGGGAAGCTTTACCTGAGCCCATTTAGCTCTCTAATGTCCCTGGTTTGTAACTCCTGATAGACAGAAACATTCTTGTCAGCTGGAATTCCTTATTTCTTCTGCTCCTCCATTCCCTGATTACATCCAGGCTTCCTTTCCCCTTTTCTGTCCCCAGAAGATGCTTTATTGGAGAGGGTTCTTGTCAAGACAAAAGATGGATCTGTCTACAGGGAGAGCAGATGTGAAGTGCCCTTACCTTGCAGGTAAGGGAAGGCAGATGTTGAGATGAATTCAGGTTGGAGTTCCAGGTGTGACCACTAAGTGCTTCTGGGCAGCTCTTCCACAGCATACGGGCTCCGTGGGCCCTGCTGCCTCCCAGGCCAAGCTGGCATTTGTAGGGTTATTGATTGATTATTGATCACCTCGTGAAGAGCAGATAGGAACACAGACATTACTGTAGGAGGTCCCAATCTCAGTCAGCAGAATGATGACTTCTGAGTAGGACTGAGAGGGGAATTACTCCGCTCTGTACAGAAGCTTGGTAATTAATGTTTTAGGCTGTCAGGGACTTTAAAGCTCATCCAGTTCCATCCCTGCCATGGGCAGGGATGCCTTCTACTAGACCAGGTTGCTCAAGGCTTCATCCAGCATGGCCTTGAGAACCAACTCTCCCAACCTATCCCCATAGGGGAGGTTCTCCAGCCCTCTGGGGTGACTTCCTGTGGACCCTCTCCAGCATGTCCATGTCCCTCCTGTGCTGGGAGCCCCAGAACTGGACACAGTGCTGCAGGTGGGGTCTCAGCAGAGCAGGGCTGAGGGTCAGAATTGCCTCCCTCATCCTGCCGGTCGCAGTGATTGCTGCTGGTCACAGGGAAGGTGTGGTGGGGCTGTTAGGGAGAGGTCTGAGAAGATGGTGCAAGTGGATCTGGGTCACTGCACCTCCCAGCTTCCTCATCTTGTGAAGATGTCAGGGTTTTGTTGCAGAGCTGTTGTCTCAAACCTGGATTCTGTGCAAAACCTAACTGGCACAGTGTAACAGAGGGGTAATTAATTGGTTGCAAGCTGATAGTTTCAAAGGTAATATTGTTTATTAATTCTGGTGTTTGGGAGTCTCGTCCTCCCAATCACTGATTTTAGTAATAACCAGGTTCTCTTGCAACAGTCCTGGAAACATTATACAGAGAAATAATACAGGATAGCTAGGGAAAATACAAACATTAATCAAACTCACTTGAACCAGAAGAGAAGGTTCTTGTGGTCAGTGTACCACTTCCGGTCAATACACTGCTTGCCCACTAGATGAACTCAAGAAGCTCCTTTCTGCTCATGGAAGAAGGCAATTGGTGAATTACAAAAGTTTACAGAATTTTCCTAAAAAGGCTTTAAGTCTCAGAAAATTACCTCCTGACTGGTGGGGCTTCTGTCTGGCAGCTTCAGACAGCACCCAAAACACTTTCAGGGAATTGTCAGTGTCTAGTCAGACACTGAGGCTTCTCATTCTTCCCAGGCTTCACAGGGTGCTGGGGAAAGGAGGCAGACGATCTCTGACCTTATCCTGGCCCCTCTGGATGATCTCTGTACCTCCAGGACTTCCCATCTTGGCAGGAGGCTTTCAGGTGCAGGCAGGATGTCTTGCCACGTGCAGTCTCAGCACAACATCACGCTGGCTGTGCAGGCCGATTGCATGGAGGCATTTAAAGCCTGTTCCTGGTAAGCTCAAGGCAGGCAGTCTCCAGGCAGTTCAGCAGAGCTAACTTACAGCTTAGCAAAGCATAAAGCTGCAGAAAGCAATGGCAGAATCACTGCCAGAAGCACAGAGCAATGACAGCAGGCAGCAGCAGGCATGAATACAAGGGCAGAGCACATTGAGTTACCTGCTCATCTCTTTTTATCAATACAGCCCAAGACTGATGGGTCTTTGGACTCAGAATAGCCAATCAGAATGGCGGATAGCCAAGCTTGACCATAGCAGGTGAAGCCATAGGCTTGCTTTACCCAAATTTGGGAAAAACATAGGCCTTGCATGAGGCAGGCACAAGCCAAGTGTATGTACCTTGTTTACCACAGGATGCAAACAGGAGCAAAACAAGTCTGGGCAAGCCAAAGTCCTTAGACTCAGTGGCTCCAGGTTCTTTGTCCTCTTGCCCTCCATTGCTTCTCCCCATAGCAGAAGGAGGGAGAGCAGAAAAACATGTCTGGGCAAGCCAGGACATGTATAAACCTATTTTGGCCTATTTAGGCTTACCATGACACACAGGGTGGAGATGCAGGTTTCTGTACCTGCATGATGAAGAGTCTCCTGGGCCAGCACACTGCCAGCCTGGCCTTGGCAGAAGAGTAATACCCATGCTGCCAAAGGGACAGGCCAGTGCTGTTTGGAGAGAAGGTCTTCTATTAAGAGCCACACAATAGACAGGTCTTCAAATGGACAACAAATTTGCTTCATAGGCTCTTTGTAGATCTAAGAGATGTCCAGCCCCTTCACCTGATCTCCTGTTCAGCCCACCCAAGGGCTTGAAGCTGGAAGCAGTCATCAGCAGATGATGAGTTCATGGAATTTTATGACTCAGGTCAAACCTTAGACAAGATGTTGGATCACTGGAGGCTTGACCATGTTTGGCAACAGCTCTACCAGGGGGATTAAAAAAACAAGGAAGAAAAAGATGTCGCAGCAATCACCTTGCCCTGAGAGCAGTTGCTTGAGGAAACCAAGGCTGGGGAACCAACTCTGTGTCTCCAGCACACAAAAAGTGCCTGTTCTGTAGACAGAGGTGCTTCAGGATGCTGGTGGGAGCCTTCCCTCAAAGCACAGCTTGCTCCCATGAAGGCGTCATGGGTTTAAAGAGCCAACAGAGTGAAGCTCTCAAATGAATTGGAAAAACCCAGAATTCTATTTGGAGACAGAGTTACAAACAGAAATTACAAGGCAGATACAAAATCCATAGTGAACCCCCTTGAAATTTTCCCCAACCCAAAGCTATATCTATACTCCCCAGTGCTCCAACCCTCCCTTCCCCCCCCGCCCCCCCCAATGCCTCTGCCATCCAAGAGGCCTAAACACAAGCCTTTGGGCACTCAAAACCAGGCCTGTCTTTACATGTTTGTCCAAATAAAGCAGCTCCAGACAGACACAAGGCTGGAGGGGGAGGAAAGGAGAGTGAGCTGGCCTAGCCCTGAGTTTATGAAGAGATAGCAGAATTATGGGATTGAATAACAATCTTCTAGGGCCTAGAGGATTTTTTTAATCCTATAGTTCCCAACCTGGGACAGAAGGAAGGACCTTCTTAGACTCCTGCTGTAAGCTTACAATCTCCTATGGTCTTGCTGTGGCTGAAACCAGTTACAAACCCAGGATGTGCAGGTAGCACCCAAGTCTCAGCTACTCTCTTTTCAGCCAGGCACTGGGGAGGGCAGCAGGGACCTGATACTAAGTGGCATGTGTTTCTTTTCTCACCTGTGCAGAGCTGAAATACCAGCTCTTAGCAGTTGTGTGCAGGCATTTTTCACCTTTGCTGTATCTAATCATGAACATCCACTTCCTTTGACTGCATTTCAAAAACAAGGATTAAAATGTCATGCTAAAGGGGAAAAGCATAAAATAAAGGACATTTCTTTTCCCCATTCTTCTAACACTAATTAAATCTGGTCTTGAGCTCTCATTAGTAAAAAGCAGTTTTTCATAGATTTCTACCAATGTTTAGCTGTTTGAAACACATAAGTGCTGGCTACTGAATTGCATTAAGTTCTCAGGGATGTCAGTGTGACTCACTGCTGCAGAAGGGTTTGTTGCTGGACCAAAGGTGCCAGCTCCCAGGTTTTTTGCTGTCAGTGGAGGGAATAAAAAAAAAAAAGTCCTGTAAGTCCCATACTGGTGTTAATCTTTGACTTGCTATAAACCAAAATCAGTTCCAGTTAAGGTGATTGAGTGCCTTTTTTCTACAGTTGTTGTAGAAAATCATAGTCATAGAATGGTTTGGGTTGGAAGGGACCTCCAAAGGTCATCCAGTCTAACTCTCTGCTCTTAGCAGGGACATCCTCCACTAGAACAGGTTGCTCACAGCCTTGGCCAGCCTCACCTTGAACACCTCCAAGGATGGGGTCTTAACTACCTGCCTGGGCAACTTCAGGTGAGACTTCACCTGCAGGACTGTATCCAGCTGTGGGGCCCTCAACACAGGAAGGACATGGACCTGATGGAGAGGGTCCAGATCGGGGGCTGGAGCAGCTCTGCTAGGAGGACAGGCTGAGGGAACTGAGAGTGTTCAGCCTGGAGAAGAGCAGCCTGCCAGGGCCTGAAGGGGCTACAAGAAGGCTGCAGAGGGATTGTTTGCAAAGGCCTGCAGGGACAGGACGGGGGACAGTGGTTTGAGATGAGAGCAGAGCAGATTGAGATTGGATGTGAGGAAGAAGTTCTGCAGCACAGTGAGGACAAGAGCTTTCCTTTCTTTAGCAGCTGGGCTGTTCTTTTTGTGCAGCAGTGGAAATGAAGACCAGTTATGCTGCTCAGAGTGGGAGAAAAAGATCCCATCTTTCTGCATGTTGGAATTTGGGGTAAGGTTTTTTTATTTCCTTTTGTTTTTTCCCCCTGCAGCTGCCAGCAGCGTAGGGTGGATGATATCAGGCTGCAGCTCCATCCCCAGCTGAAGCAGTTCAGCAGATGTTGGAAATCTGCCTCTTTTCACAGCTTCAGTTCTGTCTGGGAATAATTTGTGGCGTGAGCTCTGTCAGAGCTTGTGTCTGTGTTGTTACTCAGATGCAAAGCCAACATGACCAGGTATGAAAATGTCTCTGATCAGATGTTGTAGCAGCTTACTACAGAATCAATTATGTAATTGACCTAAAGCTGTGTGTATTCAGGACAGACATTCCCCTGGAGGAAGGTTACCAAGGCCTGCTGAAAAGTTTTACTGCCATCTGCTCAGCAAGAGTGCCTGCAGCGTCTGCAGGTCAGCCAGTCTGTGCCTGGAAGCTTTGCTGGTGCACTGCACTTGGCTCGTAGGAAGGGGAGCTGCCAGGAATGCAGAACTGCCCTCAGCAATGTAGGTGACCTCCTGTGTGTAGGACCTTCAGAGGTCTGGCCAGTTTGTGTTTATTTTGAGAAATCCTTGCTTAGAGCAATCTGGTTTTGCTGTTAAATGATGTCACTGTGCTGCCACAGCTACAATTTAACTCTGCTTTACAGAAAATTTAATTTTATATGGCATCATAGAGCCATGGAATGGTTTGAGTTGGAAGGGACCGCCAGAGGTCATCTACTCCAACCCCCCTGCACTCAGCAGGGACATCCTCCACTACAGCAGGTTGCTTACAGCCTTGGCCAGCCTCACCTTGAACACCTCCAGGAATGAGGCCTCCACCACCTCCCTGGGCAACCTGTTGCAGTGTTCTAGCATGCTCCTGGTGCAGAACTTGGTCCTTGCATCCAATCTCAATCTGCTCTGCTCTCATTTCAGATCATTGCCCTCATCCTGTCTCTGCAGGCCTTTGTAAACAGTTCCTCTGCAGGCTTCTTGTAGCCCCTTCAGGTCCTGGCAGGTCCTGGCAGGCGGCCTTCTCTTCTCCAGGCTGAACACCCCCAGCTCCCTCAGCCTGTCCTCCTAGCAGAGCTGCTCCAGTGCCCTGATCATCTTTGTCATGTCAGTGACTTCTTAGCTAACAGGGCACAGAACTGGACTTCGACACCTAAAACCAGGCTGCTCACCAGGTTGCTGGCTCCCTTAACTCCCTGTGCCTACTTTGACACCTGAACTGAAGCCCCTTTATAGCCCTGTACCATCTGCACTCCTCCCCCTTGCTCTTCAGATTTTCCTGTTTGCACAGACTCTACATTACAGACAGAAAACAAATTATTCAGCTTCTCATTCCCCTTGCATGTTGATGTTTACAGAATTGAAAATTCTGCAATTGCTTTGTTTTCCACATCCCTCATAAATATGGATTTTTGGCACAATCCTTTTATAGCAAATGAGCAGAGACTGCCTGGTGCTGGGAGAGGAAGCCCAAGGAGGGGCACACAGGCTGCAGACCGGTGCCACGGCTGTCATCACGTCACTGCTTGCCAACTGAAAACAGCAGGCAGAAGAATATCTGTTGTGGCCCTCAGTCTCCCCAGGAAGCCTGCTGAGACCGTGGGACATAGGTTCTAATGCAAGAGCAGCAAAGAAGAGAATACTGGAACCCGACAGCTTTGTCCTTCCCAGGTTTACAGGGACTGAAATGCTTGGCTGGGGATGAAGCTCAGCTTTGCCTAGAGCCTGCCCAGAAGCTCTTGTTTGTGGTAATCCACTTGCTCACTACGGTCCCTTACGAGGTTCAGATCAAGCAATCTGAGACACTTTTTCTTCTGGCAGCCTGGCTGCCAGCTTGCTTGGGTGTTAAAAATTACCCCAGAGCAACCTGTGCTGCCCAGGGAGTCCAGCAACTCAGGTGTGACCTGCAAGAACAAAACAAATGTCACTGGCTTCAGCTGCACAAAGCTCACCCTGCCGGTGCCCCAGCTGGGAGGGGTTTGGAAGCAATGGGCATGTCATGACGTCTGACAGACACACTGGGGTGTTACAATCTCACCTCTGCTGGCCAGTGTCCCCTCCAAAGTTCAGTTCCCCACACTCTTGGTTCTCCTGTGAGATGGCTGAGCACCCCTCAGCAGGTGTGCAGGTGTCCCCAGCCTGAGTGATGTTGGTAAGTCCGAAGGACAGGATGAGTGTATCCAGAGCGGGGATCTCTGCCTGACACCTTCTTAAGCCATACAGCCTGTCTGAGGTGGAAACCAAGCAACGTGGAAAACCACTATGAAAGGAGTGAGCATTTTAGTAATCAATTCCCCAGGAAGGACCAGGAATGCTTTTGGTCTGTGCCTTTCATGCCTGTGCATCAGTAACCTGGGCAGCCTCGTGTGCAGCAGGGAGAACACTGAGCCTGTTCCTCTGCTCTGCTGTTCAGTATTTCACCCTCACCATCTCCTCTACTCTTTCCTTCAAGCAGTCTCATTAAGTTTTTGTTTGTGAAGCACTTAAGTCAAATTTGTACTTACCACAGAATGGCTCAGGCTGGAGGGGACCTCAGAGCTCATCTCCTCCAACCTCCTGCCATGAGCAGAGATGCCTCTTAACTAGACCCAGGTGCTCAAGGCCTCATCCAACCTGGCCTTCAACACCCCCACAGAGGAGGCATCCACAGCCTCTTCTGGGCAGCCTGTTCCAGAGTCTCAGAGATTCCTCTGGTGCTGCTGGCAGCTCCCTGCTGGTGGTTTGCTTGGTGAGAGCAGTCTCCTGATGCCTTTGACACGAGGTGTGTGCATTGCCCACAGCACCTTCCCCTTGTACACCAGAACCAAGCCCTTGCACTGCAAGGGAGAGAAGCTCTTGGACGAAGCTGCTGCATGAAACATCTGCTAGAGGAGGATGTTTCCATAGGCCCTGGGTTGATAGTCCCCTTCTGCAGTGTAAGCTGGGAGCAAGACTTTGGGCAGCCCCCAACAGGTACAGCTGGGGTGAAGGGAATGCCCTGACTGGAGTTGGCCCCTGGAGTGGCAAGGCACAGAGGAAGGCCCTGAGCTGGGTGGAGCTCAAGCTGCTGCCAGCAGCTGTCTGGAAGCCTTTTGGCAGAGCCCCGAGTGGTGCCTCAAAGAAAAATCTCCCCTGGGCTTTGGAATGCTTTTCAATCACAGGTTTTTTTCATTTGCAGCAGGGTGGAGTGCTCTGCAGTGCTCTCTGCCAAGCTTTTCAGCTATGGGAGCTGAGCGAGGAAAAAGGAGAGTGGGGAAAAAAGTAAAAATCAGACTCTAGGTTGGTTCCTTTGCAGAGGTTGCAGAACTGCCTCTCCAGCAGGATTGTCTTACCCTTGCAGCACCCACCTGTAACTGCAGTCACAGCAGGTCCTGCCTCTTCTGATAGCTAGAAGGGGCTTCTTTAGCTGCTCCTTTTTCTCTCTTCTCTTTCCCATACCCCTTGCCCTTCTGCTTTTACAGCATAGTGAGAGAGTGCCAGGGAAATGAAGAGGGTGCTGCTCACCTCTGCCCTTCTCCCACAGAGGAAGGAATGTGCCTGTCCTGTGTCTGCTGGGGCTGTGTCCCAGCAACTGAGCCAAAAACTGCAATGGAGGATTTCTTCCCAAAGGGCCTGTTTAGATGCACAAGTAAAGGTCACTTTTTAGTACATTCTGTGTTCTTGGGCATGTTTGAAAAGTTTTATGGAAAATCAGTGTTTTATCTTGCTTTTTAAAGGACATAATTGGTGAAGCACCAAAGAATCACAGAGTGCCACATTGGAAGGAACCCCAAGGATCATCTGGTCCAAGCTTTCCAGGTGGCAGTGCAGCTGGATTGAGCTGGCTCAGCACCCTGCTCAAGCTGAGTCAAAACTGCCCAGTATAGGGGACTCCACTGCTTCCCTTGGGAGATGATTCCAGTGTCCAGCTGTGCTCATGGGGAAGCATTTTCTTCTGCAGTCTCATGGGAATCTGCCCAGCAGTAACTTGTCCCCATCACCCCTTGTCTTTGCCATGGGACTCCTTGGAAAAAGGGAGTCTCCATCCTCCTGGTAGCCACCATTTATGTCCTGGTGCATGGTAGAGAAAACTTAATGCAAGTGAAACTTAACCCAGCTTGCCAGAGCCTTGACATGGGTGGATAGCAAACAGACTTCATTCTCACTTCCCTCCTTATTAGAGGCTTCAAATAGGAGTCTGTACAGCACCCTGTGCAGCACCACTCAGTTGTGCTTTGTTCAGTACCAAGCTTCAAGGCCTCAGGTTGTGACAATTTCATGGCCAGCGACTGTAGCTGCAGTTCTCCCAACCTCTCTTCTTCTAGCTTCACCTCTGCTCTAAAGCCAAGGGCAGAGGCCACAAGAATCACCCAAAGGCAGGAATACCTCTGCTATGTGGACAGGCTGAGGAAGCTCAGGCTGTTCAGCCTGAAGAAGAAAAGACTCTGGAGGGCCCTTGGAGCTGCCTTCAAATACCTGAAGGGATCCTATGAACTCTGTTGCCTCCCTGGTTTCTGTAAGCTAACAGGGCAAGTGCAGGGTGACTCTAACCTTGCCCTCTCCCTCTGTTCACCTGCAGAAGCAGCACTCTGGTTCTTTCATTTCCCAGGCAGGGGAGCAGATGCATCTCAGCTGCTGGGCTGCTTTTGCCTGCTGTCTGCCTGTGCTCCCTACTCACTTAGAATCATAGAATCAGCCAGGTTGGAAAAGACCTCCAAGCTCATCCAGCCCAACCTAGCACCCAGCCCTAGCCAATCAACCAGACCATGGCACTAAGTGCCCCATCCAGGCTTTGCTTCAACACCTCNGAACCCTGCACTTAGCCTTGTTAAATCTCATCCCCTTGGCCTTCTCCCACCCATCCAGCCTGTCCAGGTCCCTCTGCAGAGCCCTCCTACCCTCCAACAGATCCACACCTGCTCCTAACTTGGTGTCATCTGCAACCTTACTGATGCTGGACTCAATCCCCTGGTCCAGATCATCAGTAAAGATATTGAACAGGACTGACCCCAACACTGATCCCTGGGGCACACCACTGGTGACAGCTGCCAACTGGATGTGGCACCATTCACCACCAGGCTCCATTTAAGCACTGCTCCATCCCATCTGCTTTTTCATGGCAATCTCATGGACTGGTTGTTGCCAACTCTTTCTAAACAACTCACATGCAAGAAGATTCTCCTTGCTCTGAAGCAGGATCCTACAGTACTCTCCTTGTCTTCCAGCTGTTACTTTCCCAGTGGTTGGACCATGCTGACTTCAGGCCCATCCTGTCGTTAGGACCTTGTTAAACTAAGTGCTCTGTGGTTTCCTCTTGAAAACCTGCCCTTGCTGTTGGCATCCTGTGTAGTTGGGCCTGCCCTGATCCCTTTCATCTGTGCTCTGTCTGTTGCACACTTTTTACCTCCCCTAAAGCCACCTCTGTTTTCGTAGGTGCATCGCTGCAGAGGGACACAGGAGGGATGCAGCTGCTATGTCTTTGTGTTTTATTATTTATTATCATGTCTGTCTTTTTTGATCTCTGGAACTCAAAACAATGATCAAATAAGGATTCTCTTTCATTGCTCTTGGCACTGGTGTCTCTCATGGAAGAAAGTGACTGAGGTTGGTTCTCAGTACTTCTCATGAATCCCTTCTCAGTCCAGCTGAGTTTATCACCCATTTCTGGTGTTGCTGGACCCTGGTTTCGAAGCTTTCCTTTTGCCCTGCATTGTTTACTTTGGTGTTTCAGGCTTGAGTGTACCCCATGGGCTGGGAAGGGAGAAAGCTTTGGCATTTCCCCCCTCCCATTTTGCATGTCCCTTGAGCAGGATCTGGTTCAGAGTGGATAACATGGAGATGCCTTGAGGAGCAGGGAGGGAAACAAGGTCCAGACCTTGTCCAAGCACCTCTGTGCCTGCTGTCCATCTGCTGTGGGTGAAAGGCAATTCTGCTGCAGCCTCAGCAAGTGCTCCACAGCATCGGAGAACCTGATGAGATCTGTTCCTCAGGGGTGAGTACTGGGACCAGTGCTGTTTGGCATCTTTGTCAGTGACACATAGAGTGGCATTGAGCCACTCTCAGCAAGTCTGGGGATGACACCAAGCTGTGTGGTCCAGTGGACATGATGGAGGGAATGGATCCATCCAGAGGGACCTGGACAGGAGAGACAGGTAGGGCAATGCCAACCTCTTGAAATTCATCAAGGAGATCCTGCTCTACTGAGATCCCACCTGCAGTGCTGGGTCCAGGTCTGGAGCCCCCAAACAAGAAGGGCATGGACCTTTTGGAGTGAGTCCAGAGGAGGCCACAAAGGTGATCAGAGGCTGGAGAACCTGCCCTGTGGGGACAGGCTGGGAGCGTTGGGGCTGTTCAGGCTGGAGAAGAGAAGGCTCCAGGGAGACCTTAGAGCAGCCTGCCAGGATCTGAAGGGGCTCCAGGAGAGCCGGGGAGGGACTTTTGACATGGGCTGGGAGTGCGAAGATAAGGGATGGCTTCAAACTGGAAGAAGCTGGATTTAGATTTAGACATTTTAGGAAGAAATTCTTCCCTGTGGAGTGGTGAGACACTGGAACAGGTTGCCCAGGGAAGTTGTGGAGACTCCAAGCCTTGAAGTGTTCAAGGCCAGGTTGGATGAGGCCTTGAGCAACCTGGGCTAGTAGGAGATGTCCCTACCCATGGCAGAGATGGTCTTTAAGGTCCATTCCAACCCAACCCATTCTAGGATTCTCTGATCTGTTTCATTAGGCACTTTTAAGATGCCTAAAAATGTTTTCAGGAAGCAGAAACATGTTTTCCTTGCCAATTGATGTGTGAAATATTCAGAAGAACACCTTCAGGAGGAGACCTTCCTTGGCAGGGTAGAAGGGGAAGAGGGAGATACCAGTTGTGCATTTTTTACTGCTTTGAAACAGCATCTCTTGAAGTGTACTACATCCTTAGCCCTGTCTGCTGCCTGCCTTTGTTTCCATGTCAAACCTGAGGATAATTATCATCACTTCATAAACATGAGGGTATGGAAAAAAAGGTGCTGGTGCTGCTGCTGCTGAAGGGACCTCATGCTACAGACTGTTCTGGGTGCTGCCTTCTGTGGCACTTCCTTCTGCAGAGCAGTTCATGTGCAGCTTCAAAGTAGTCACTCTGCTTAAAACCAATGATCAGGATCCTAATTAGCTTGGGAAAACTTCTGGGCTTTTTTTCATTAAGTGCTTTAATACATTTCAAAGATACTTCCTGTGGCCAAACTTCAGAGTGGCATTTCTACAACTGCTTTGGCTATGCAAGGGAAGCTGTTGCAGAATCACAGGGCTGGTAGGACCCTCAAGGATTATCCAGTTCTAACCCCCCTGCCATGGGCAGGGACATCTCACACTAGAGCAGCTTGCCCAGAGACACATCCAGCCTGGCCTTGAACACTTCCAGGGATGAGGCTTCCACCACCTCTCTGGGCAACTTGTTCCAGTCTCACCACCACCATGCTCAAGGACTTTTTCCTAACATCCACTCTCAATCTACCCTTCTCTATCTTGGATCCATTCCCCTCAGTCCTATCACTACCTGACATCCTAAAAAGTCCCTCCCAGCTTTCTTGTAGCCCCCTTCAGATACTGGAAGGCCACAAGAAGGTCTCCTCGGAGCTTTCTCTTCTCCAGACTGAGCAACCCCAACTCTCAGCCTGTCCCCATAGCAGAGCAGCTCCAGCCCTCTGATCATCCTTGTGGCCCTTCTCTGGACACCTTCCAGCACTTCCAGACCCTTCCTGTCCCAGGGGCTCCAGAACTGGACACAGAGCTCCAGGTGGGGTCTCAGCAGAGCGGAACAGGGACAGAATCCCCTCCCTCACCCTGCTGCCCACACTGCTCTGGATGCAGCCCAGGCTCTGCTTGGCTTTCTGGGCTGCAAGTGCACACTGCTGGCTCATGTTGAGCAGCTCATCCACCATGTCACGTTCTCCAGAGCTGTGTAAGCTACCTGCTGAGCAATTTTGGGGTTTTATGCTTTCAGGACATCTCAGCTGATGAGATGAGGTTTTTTTTGCAAATAGGTCCAACAGCCAAATTTGAAAGTGTTGAGAAGAGTTGGTGCCACATCACCAAGCCTTCTGTAGGAAGAGGGAAGGCACAGGTGTTTATGCTTTACTGGTGTGGAACACCTTGGTGTGCTGCAT
Source organism: Ramphastos sulfuratus (assembly GCA_013399055.1). Classification (NCBI taxonomy): domain Eukaryota; kingdom Metazoa; phylum Chordata; class Aves; order Piciformes; family Ramphastidae; genus Ramphastos; species Ramphastos sulfuratus. The sequence goes on along the minus strand of WBNM01043915.1, from coordinate 32,418 downwards.
AGGTCATGAAATCATAGAGTCCTAGAATGGCTCAGGTTGAAAGGGAGCTCAGAGCTCATTTCCTCCAACCCTCTGCCATGGGCAGGGACACTTCTCAACTAGACTTAGCTGCTCAAGGTCTCATGCAGCCTTCAACACTCCCAGGCAGGAGGCAGCCACAGCCTCCCTGGGCAACGTGTTCTAGAGGCTGGAGGAGATGATCTCCAGGTGGACATTGTGCCATAGATCANTTGCCCAGGGAGGTTGTGGCTGCTCCCTCCCTGGAGGTGTTCAAGGCCAGGTTGGAGGAGGCCTTGAGTGACCTGTGCTAGTGGGAGGTGTCCCTGCCTATGGCAGGGGATTGGAACTGGATGATCCTTGAGGTCTCCTTCCAACCTTACCATTCTATGATTCTGTGATCTCTGAGGTCCCTTCCGACTTGAGCCATCCTAGAATTGTGTGATTTTAGCAGCCTGTAATTACAACCACTGTAACCACTGGCCTGTAATTGGCATACAGGGAGGAGGAGCCTGTTTGCTGTTAAAAACAAGTCCCCAAAACTTAGGTGCTGGTCTGGAGCTCAGCAGCAGGGCTGAGCCAAGGAAGCCCAGTTCAAAGCAGTGGCTCTGTAGCTTGCCAGGAGGAGCTGTGTCTGTGTCACTTGGATTTCTTGTATTGATCAGGACATAGCAGGAGGCTGACTTGCTTTCCTGAACTGATCACTTGTGTCAAGGAGAGCTGCTGACCAAGGATATTTTGAGACATTGTTAATGATGCAGGGAACATCCTGTCAAATATTTTCTTTTCAGCCTATTTTTAGCCTTTTTTTTTTTTTTTTTTTTGGCACCACAGCAGGTTAACATTCAGCATGCTGTGTCTGCATCCTTTGCCTCTAGGGATTCTTGGCATGCTTGGGGATGGCTGTCCATCCAAACCCTGTGGCTCTGATTAGTTCTGCCACTCTATTTTTCTTCTTTCCTGTGATGAAAAGGGATAATCCTGCCTCTGAACTGGAGGAGAAATTCTACAAGCACTCAGAAGTCTTGAAAAAAAAAAACAATCCAGCCCTAAACTCCCAGCCAAACCTGCTGGTTTTGAGCCCCAGAGAGGCTGTAATCTGAAATCAAAAGCAGCTGGACCATGTTATGCAAAGTCCCAGCTGAGATAAGAAATTGATTGAAGCTAAGCAACTGCCTGTATCTGAAGACTTGGTGCTGGATAGGCATCAGGTTTGGAATCATTTGCCCAGGTGACCAAGAAGGCCACAAGCATCCTGGACTGCATCAGCAATAGTGTGGGCAGCAGGACCAGGGCAGGTCAGGGTTGACCTCTTCTCCCTAATAACAAATGACAGGATAAGAGGAAATGGCCTCAAGTTGCTCCAGCGCAGGTTTAGGTTGGAGGTTAGAAAAAATTTTCTTTTGTGCAGGAGTGGTCAGGGATTGGAACAGGCTGCCCAGGGAGATGGTGGAGTCTCCATCCCTGGAGATGTTCAAGAAATGTAGATTTGGTGCTTAGGGACATGGTTTAGTGGTGGGTTTGGCAGTGTTAGAAGAATGGTTGGACTCACTCTTGAAGGTCTTTTTCAACCTTGGTGATTCCCTAATTCTGCTACTATCTTTAGTTGAAACAGATCTTCTCACCTAAAAGCAGGAACACTCTTAATCTTCAGAGAGATAAAGAAGCCTTTCCTCCTAGCAGAGCTGCTCCAGCCCCCTGATCATCCTCGTAGCCTCCTCTGGAGCCTCTCCATCAGATCCATGTCCTTCCTGTGTTGAGGGCTCCAGAGCTGGACACAGCCCTGCAGGTGAGGTCTCAGCAGAGCAAAGCAGAGGGGCAGGATCCCCTCTCTCCATCTCTGACCATGCTGCTTTGGATGCAGCCCAGGCTGCCCTTGGCCTTCTGTGCTGCAGGTGCTCATTGCTGGCTCCTGTCCAGCTTCTCCCCGACCAGCACCCCAGATCCTTCTCTGCAGGGCTGCTCTCAATCTCATCACCCCCAGCCTGGATTGACTGCACCAACTTATGTGCAGGACCTCACAGTTGGCCTTGTTAAACCTCTTGAGGTTCTCCTCAGTCACCTCTCCAGGCTGTCCAGGTCCCCCTGGATGCATCCATCCCATCCTTCAGAGTTATCAGCCAGACCACTCAGCTTGGAGTCATTGCTGAGGGTGTCTCAATCTCACTGTCTATAGCATTCCAAGACTTCCTGAACCAGCAGACTTTAGCAACAGGTTATTATTCTTCTCTAATTCTGGAAACTAAATTACTGGAGTATGTCCAGAGAAGGGCAACAAAGCTGGGGAAGAGTCTGGAGAACAGGGCTGGGGAGGAGCAGCTGACAGACCTGGGGTTGTTTAGTCTGGAGAAGAGGAGGCTGAGGAGAGACCTCATTGCTCTCTGCAGCTCCCTAAAAGGAGTTTGGAGCCAGGTGGGTGTCAGGCTCTTCTCCCTAGTAACAACTGACAGGAGGAGAGGAAATTTCCTTAGGTTGCACCAGGGGAGGTTTAGGTTGGACATTAGAAGAAACTTCTTCACTGAAAGGGTTCTCAAAGCCTGGCACAGACTGCCCAGGGAGGTGAGTGAATCCTCATCACTGGAGAGGTTTCAGAGAGGCAGAGATGTGGTGCCAAGGGCCATGGTTTAGCACCAGCTAGCCAGGGCAGAGTTAGAGAATGGTTGGACTCAATGGTCTGAAAGGGCTTTTCCAACCCAAAGTATGCTGTGATTCTGTGAATTACCCTTTCTAAGGTTACATCCAAAGGAGAACTGGACTCCCAGCTTCTTCCTGAAGAGTGTTTCAAGTGAACATAGAATCATAGACTAGAATCATAGAATCAAGCAGGTTGGAAGAGACCTCCAAGCTCATCCAGCCCAACCTAGCACCCAGCCCTAGCCAATCAACCAGACCATGGCACTAAGTGCCCCATCCAGGCTTTCCTTCAACACCTCCAGGGACAGCGACTCCACCACNGTCCAAGGGCAGAATAATCTTCCTTGTCCTGCTGGCCACACTGTTCCTGATCCAGGCCAGGATGCCATTGGCTCTCCTGCCCACCTGGGCACACTGCTGGCTCATCCTACATGAGGCAGTGTGTTTCTCTCCTGATGAGAGATCAGACAGCAGGGCTCAGATGGTTTGTCCAGCACAATTCATCTGCAGGCCATGCTAAAGCCCTCTGGTATAATCCCATTCATACCTGACAGCAAGGGATTACCTTGTTCACTTCAAAAATAAATCTCTCTCTGTGTTGGCAATGTTCTGGAGTCCTGCTCAGTTTAGGGAGCAATTTTGTACCTTGTAGCTTCTGCAGATAACATAAATGGCCTACAGGAGACAGGTATCAGCTGCCAGCAAACAGCTTAAGCTGCTGCCAGCTCTGGATTCTGCACTAAGGTGGAAACAGCATTACCTAAACACCAGGACCTTTGCCTCTTCATCACAGATTTGGCAGACTCCTGACAGCCAAGCTTTGGGTGTGGTTTGGGTTTTCAGTTGGTATTTTTTTTCGTTGAGTTTTCGGGTTTTTTTTTGGTTTGGGTGTGGGGTTTTTTTTTTTGGTTGGTTTTTTTTGTTTGTTTTTGGTTTGGGTTGGGTTTTTTGTGCTTTTTTTTCCTTTAATTAACTGAAAGCAGAGCTACTCTGTCAGGCTTAAACATCAGAGCTCTGCTGAGATCTCACCTGCAGGGCTGTGTCCAGCTCCAGAGTCTTCACCACAGGAAGGACATGGACCTGATGGAGAGAGGTTGTGGAGTCTCCTTCTCTGGAGACTTTCCAAACCTACCTCTTGTGTTCCTGTGTGACCTGCCCTGGGTGACCCTGCTCTGGCAAGGGGATTGGAGTGGCTGATCTCTGGAGGTGCCTTCCAAGCCCTGACATTCTTTGAGTCTGGGACACTGGAGCATCAAACTGCCACCCAGTACTGCTCAGTGTGACAGTATTTGTTATGAGAACCTGCCAGCAGGCCTGAGATTTTGTTTTTGCTGTTCACAGAAAGCAAAACCAAGGAGAAGCAGAAGGGAATGGCTGAGCAGTTGGAATTGTTTTGTGGATGTTCCTGAGATGCCTTCTCCAAGACTGGCTGCCCTGGGGGAGTCAGTGTTAGGATTGTCAGAAGGTGAGGGACTTGCCCTCAGTATAATATATTCTCTTTTCAACAGAGAGTAAGTCATCTGCTACTGCAGTAATTAAGATAGTGTGAACGAGATTAAAATCAACATCAGATTAGTGGCTAATTGGAGGCCTCTGATTGGTGGGGGGGATGTCTTCAGAGGCTGGGGAGAAATTCCCCTGGCCAATTCTGCTGTGCCAACGTTTCCCTTTGTTCTTTCCCACATTTCCTCCATGCCTGTGTGCAAGCTCTACTGCTGCAGAGCACCGAGCAGCAGAACTGAAGAGCTCTCCCTAGGGGAGACAGCTTCACAATTCTCTGCTGATCTCTGCAAGGAAAGATAAGTCTGAAACCTGAGCAGGTGGTGAAGATTCGTATTTGTTGAGTAGATGTGGCAGAACTCAAATTTTCCTGCCTAATATTGGTAGGGTTGAGTTATATTCATAGATTCATAGAATAGATTCATGGAATGGTTTAAAGCTCACCCAATTCTAACCCCCTGCCATGGTTAGGGACACCTCCCAACAGCCCAGGTTGCTCAAGGCCTTGGCCAGCCTGGCCTTGAGGACCTCCAGAGAGGGGTCAGCCACAACCTCCCTGGGCAACCTGTGCCAGTGTCTCCCCACTCTTACTCTCAGGAACTTTGTCCCACTCTCCACTCTCAATCTCCCCTCTCCCAGCTCAAAGCCATTGTCCCTTGTCCTGGGACTCCAGACCATGTCAAAAGTCCCTCCCCAGCTCTCCTGGAGCCTCTTCAGGTCCTGGCAGGCTGCTCTGAGGTCTCCCTGGAGCCTTCTCTTCTCCAGGCTGAACAGCTCCAACTCTCTCAGCCTGTCCCCATAGGGGAGGTTCTCCAGCCCTCTCATCATCCTGGTGGCCTCCTCTGGACCCTCTCCAGCAGCCCCAGGTCCCCCTTATGCTAGGGCCCCCAGGATTGGAGGCAGTGCTGCAGGTTGGGTCTGAGCAGAGGGGCAGAGTCCCCTCCCTGTGCTGCTGCTCTCCCTGCTTTGGATGCAGTCCAGGATGCATATTTGTTCACGTTGCAAAACTCACATGTTCCTGCCTAGTGTGAGTACAGCTGAGTTATTTTCTCCCTGCTCTTTGTGAAGTCCCCACTCTGTCAGGTTTTCTCCCAGGCTTGCTCTGCTGCTCTGTGCTGCTTGAACTGTGGTTGCAGTGCAGCTGGCTACAGATGAGGAGGGAATTGCATTTGCTGTTCTTTGAAGAAACTGTGGTAATTAAAATGCCTCCCACTGGGCTTGCAGTTTGCTGTGAGCAGCACATATCATTAGCTCTTAAAAACCAACAGCATCCTAAACTCAATATTAAATTTAATTTCAGCTTAAATGCTGCATGTGTTAAGATGCACAGTGTAACCCTGAGGCAGAGCAGCAAACCTGGACACACAAAGCTGGGTGGCCCACAGAAGGCTGTGGGCTCTTGTTGATGGAAAGGAAGGAGGAGAAAGTTAATTTCTTTAATTGGCAAAGCAAGTTAATGGTTTGACCAGAGCAATCAAACATGAAAATTAATGAAGTTGTGTCAGATATGATCTTTTTATCTGCCTGTGCATGTAAGACACTGAGGGGCTGGAGCAGATCCAGAGAAGGGCAGCCAAGCTGGTGAAGGGTCTGGAGAACAGGGCTGGTGAGAAGCAGCTGGGGGCGTTTAGTCTGCAGAAGAGGAGGCTGAGGGGAGATCTGAAAGGAGGCTGGAGCCAGGTGGGTCTCCATGCTCTAGCAACAACTGACAGGAGGAGAGGGAATGTCCTCAGGTTGCACCAGGAGAGGTTCAGGTTGGCTATTAGAGGAAACTTCTTTCCTGGAAGGGTTCTCAGAGACTGTCACAGGCTGCCCATGGAGGTGGCTGAATCCCCATCCTTGGAGGTGTTTCTGAGAGGCAGAGATGTGGTGCTGAGGGCCTTAGGTCAGTGCCAACCTGGGTAGAGCTAGAGAATGATTGGACAGGATGATCCAAAAGGGCTTTTGGAACCAAAGCAACCCTGTGATTCTGCTCCAGAACAGGATGCCTGGCAGGTTTTCTTACTGTTTTCTTCAGTAGTGCACTGCAGGCTTCATCCATGCACAAGGTGTGGCTTGAAGAGTGCAGCTCTGTGTCTTGTTTCCTGCCTTATAGCCTAGGGCAGGATGATCTTCTAGACAGGTGAAAGCCTTTGCATCTTCCAAGGACATTGTGATGCTGAGGAGAGACACTTAGAGTTTTCCTGTAGGAAAAACCAAGCTGATTTTTGTGTGAAACAAGGGCCACTGAGATACCTGCTGTGCTGTAAGATACCCAGTACTGTAGAATTCATAGATTCACAGGAGGGTTGGGGGTGGAAGGAACCATGACATCATGCTTTTAGTCTCAGGGCCAGGAAACTTTTCCTCTCCTGCAATTTGGCAAGTGACTTCCCAAAGGATGCAGTTTTCCTGAGTCTGCAAACCTGATTTGTTGGTTAATCTTGAGGGAGGACACAGTGAGTGTCATATGTGGCGAGTTCTGTGTCCAGACAGAGCCTTAAAGCAGGGCAGTAAGGATGCTGGGGAACCTCTGCAGCTTCTGCATGCAAGAGAACTCTATTACAAAGTATCTTCTCAGCTGCCAGTTGCCTTTGACTGAATAGTGATGGCTTTGGAACACATCCAAGTGGCTGCACTTGTTTCTTACTAAACAGCTTTGGCCTCTGCTCAGCTACTCAGGTGTCACTAAGCAAACAATTTCCCTGCCTGGGTGTTTGCCAGAATCAGAACCACTGTCCCCATCTGACATGTAGCCTTTTGAGGTTCTTGGTCCAGAATCTTAATGTAGGAAAGAATGAAGATGGAATCACAGACTGGTTTGGGTTGGAAGGAACCTCCAGAGGCCATCCAGCCCAACCCCTGCACTCAGCAGGGACATCCTCCACTAGAGCAGCTTGCTCGCAGCCTTGCCCAGCCTCACCTTGAACACCTCCAGGCATGGGGCCTCAAACACCTCCCTGGGCAACCTGTTGCAGTGTCCCAGCACCCTCCTGGTGCAGAACTTGTTCCTCACATCCAATCTCAGTCTGCTTTGCTCTCATCTCAAACCATTGCCCTCATCCTGTCCCTGCAGGCCTTTGCAAACAGTCCCTCTGCAGCCTTCTTGTAGCCCCTTCATGTCCTGGCAGGCTGCTCTTAGGTCTACCTGGAGCCTTCTCTTCTCCAGGCTGAACACCTCCAGCTCCCTCAGCCTGTCCTCCTAGCAGAGCTGCTCCAGCTCCCTGATCATCTTTGCAGCCTCCTCTGGAGCCTCTCCATCAGGTCCATATCCCTGCTGTGTTGAGGGCCCCACAGCTGGACACAACCCTGCAGGTGAGGTCTCACCTGAGGTTGCCCAGGGAGGGAGTTGAGGCCCCATCCCTGGAGGTGTTCACGGTGAGGCTGGACAAGGCTGTGAGCAACCTGCTCTAGTGGAGGATGTTCCTGCTGAGTGCAAGGAGTTGGACTGGATGCCCTTTGGAGATCCCTTACAACTCAGCTCATAGAATCAGTCAAGTTTGGAAGGAAACACAAGGATCATCTAGTTCCAACCCCTCTGCCATAGGCAGGGACACCTCACACTAGATTAGGCTGTCCAGAGCCTCATCCAGCCTGGCCTTAAACACCCCCAGGGATGAGGCTTCCACCACCACCACCCTGGGCAACCCATTCCAGCCTCTCACCACTCTCATGCTGAAGAACTGCTTCCTAGCATCCAGTCTGAATCTACCCATTTCTAGCTTTGTTCCATTTCCCCCAGTCCTATCACTACCTGACACCCTGAAAAGTCCCTCCTCAGCTATCTTGTAGGCCCCGTTAAGATACTGAAAGGCCACAAGAAGGTCACCTCAGAACCTTCTCCTCTCCAGACTGAACAGCCCCAACTCCCTCAGTCTCTTCTCATAGCAGAGGTGCTCCAGCCCTTTGAGCATCCTCATGGCCCTGCTCTGAACACACTCCAGCACATCCATAGCCCTCTTGTAATAGTGGCTCCAGTACTGGAGCTGGGCTCCAGAACTGGACTCCAGGTGGGGTCTCACCAACGTGGAGTAGAGGGGGAGGATCACTTCCCTTAGCATGCTGGCCACACTTCTCTTGCTGCAGCCCAGGCTCTGCTTGGCTCTCTGGGCTGCAAGCGCACACTGCTGGCTCATGCTGAGTTTCTCATCTACCAGCACCCCCAAGTCCCTCTCCTCAGGGCTGTTCTCCAGCCAGTCACTGCCCAGCCTCGATTTGTGTCTGGGATTGCCTCGACCCAGCTGCAGGACCTTGCACTTGGTATTGTTGAACCTCATGAGGCTGGCTTGTGCCCACCTCTCCAGCCTGTCCAGGTCCCTCTGGATGCCATCCCTGCCCTCCAGTGTGTCTGCTGCATCACACAGCTTGGTGTGGTCAGCAAACTTGCTGAGGCTGCACTCAATGCCTTTGTGCATGGCACTGACACAGATGTTGAACAAGTCTGTCCCAGGACTGATCCCTGAGGGACTTTGCTTGTCACTGCTTCCACTGGGACATGGAGCCATTGACAGCCACTCTTTGGGTGTGGCCATCAAGCCAGTTCTTTATCCATTCATCAAATCCATGTCTCACCAGCTTGGAGACCAGGATGTGGTGTGGGACAGCAAAACACACACCTGGAGTCTCCCTTGCGGGTATTTTCCAAGTGTGGAGTAAAAGCCTAGAATTCCACCAGAGGAAAGATGCAGGGTCTGGCAAAACAGGGAGCATTCCATAGAAAGCTCTCACTGTGGTTCCTGTATCTCTGCAGTGCTGTGGCCTGCCAATAGCAAAATGAAGAGAAGAAGGTCCTGGGTTAAAGGTCTTTCGGCCCTGCTGACAAAGAGCTTTGCAGCCCTGTGTGCTCAGCAGTGTTTAACTAGAGCCAGTCTGTGAAAGCAGGCAACAGCGTTTGTTGCAGGTGGGAAGGAAGCAGGGATTCCTTCTGCCCGTGCTGGGCAAACCGGCAGTGCTTGCTCTCTGCCTGTCCCAGTGGAGTTGGATCAGAACCCCCTGGTCAGCAGCACCCAGGTGGCTCACAGATCGTGCAGCTCTCAGCCTGCCAGGACTGAACAGAGGCAGTGTTGGTTTGCTGTGCTGGGCAGGCAGGGCTCACTGTGGGTCCGTGCCACTGAAAGTGCTGCTTTGGCATTCCTGGGCGCTTGGCTGCCAGTGCTTTTTAATTGCCTTTTTAATTACTTCACATCCACCCTGGGAACTCACTGTTGGCTCTTAACTCGAGTTCTGAAATGAAGAATTCCTCTTGGCTCTGAAGTTTCCATCTTTCTTACAGCAGCTGCTCTGGTGATTGTGATGTGCATCCCTCTTTGCTTGGTGGAAGTCCCTTTCTGTCCCTTACTGTCGAGGTGCTCCAAGAGAGCTTTCACTTTGTACCTTGTCCTACGGCTTTGCACTGCTCAAGCGTTCAGAGAAGGCTCCAGGCAGACATAAGAGCAGCCTGCTAGGACCTGAAGGGAGGTACAAGAAAGCTGCAGATGGTGCTGAGGGGTTTGGCAGACATGCTTGCCAAGCCACTCTCCATTATTTACCAGAAGCCCTGGCTAACTGGGGAGGTGCCAGTGGACCGGAGGGTAGCAAATGTGACACCTATCTACAAGAAGGGCAGAAAGGAAGATCTGGGAAACTCTAGACCTGTCAGTCTGACCTCATATAGACAACATCCAGGGATCAGGCCAAGTCAGCATGGGTTCATGAGGGGCAGGTCCTGCCTGACCAACCTGATCTCCTATGCCAAGATCACCTGGCTACTGGATGAGGGCAAGGCTGTTGATGTTGTATTCCTAGACTTGGGAAAAGCCTTTGATACTGTTCCC
>WBNM01043915.1:0-22329 GCA_013399055.1 Ramphastos sulfuratus | reverse complement strand
GACTGAGGGAGCTGGGGATGGTTAGTGTGAAACAGAGGAGGCTGAGGGCAGACCTCATTGCTGTCTACAGCTACCTGAAGGGACATTGTGGAGAGGCTGCTGCTGGGCTCTGCTCACAGGTAAATGGAGACAGAGCAAGGGGGAATGGCCTCAAGCTGAGACTGGGGAGGTTTAGATTGGACATTAGGAAAAAGTTTTTCCCAGAGAAAGTGGTCAGGGACTGGAATGAGCTGCCCAGGGAGGTGGTGGAGTCACCCACCCTGGCTGTGTTTAAGGGTCCTTGGATGTGGTGCTTAGGGATATGGTTTAAAGTGAATATTTTAGAGTAGGGTTCTAGGTTGGACTTGGTGATCCTGAGGGGCTTTGCCAACCTGGGTGTGTCTGTGATTCTGTGATATATTTTTTGATGCACTGTTTGCAAAGGCCTGCAGGGACAGGATGAGGGCAACGGTTTGAGATGAGAGCAGAGCAGACTGGGATTGGATGTGAGGAACAAGTTCTGCACCAGGAGGCTGCTGGGACACTGCAACAGGTTGCCCAGGGAGATGGTTGAGGCCTCATGCCTGGAAGTGTTGAAGGTGAGGCTGGCCAAGGCTGTGAGCATGCTGCTGTAGTGGAGGATGTCCCTGCTGAGCGCAGGGGGGTTGGACTGGATGCCCTTTGGAGATTCCTTCCACCTCAGACCATTCTGTGATTGTATGACTGTATGACGTGGGTTGAAAAATTCTAATTTTCAATTAAGTTTGAAAGGACAAAGTGCAAAATTAACTAACTAGCAATTAATTTCAGTACTAATTATGTAAAAAAAAAAAACAACCAAAAAAACAAAACCAAAGCAAAAACAAGACAAAAATCCAAGCTTATGGAGGATGTAAAGTGTGGCATAATTAGCTAGTTGTGGAATTTTTTGCTGCTGTAATTATGGTGATGAATATGCATGAGGCTGCTTGGGGAAGGGAAGCATGGCAATCAATTGTATTTAATTGAACTTTTAGCTGAATTAGTTGTGGAGGCTCTTCTTTGTTTTAAGTCCTTTCAAAATTACTGTGAAACTCCTGCTCCAGCTTAGGGACACCCTGGAGTGTGAGAAGGATGTTATAGGATCTGTTTTTCTTATGTAGAGGTCTCTCAGGTCATTTGTCACTTCATGAGTCCTAGGCAGGCATCGTGTTTCAATTTTCCAGCTCTTCAAACCGCTGGCTAGAGCCCAATGAAAGCAAATTGCACTCTTTATTGTTTAGGTATTTAAAGTGACAAAGAGAAAGATGAGGGGCTGCAGAGGTGAGCATGAGGTGGAGGAACCATCCTGATCTTCAGCAGCCTGAAGAAAGAATGACTGCTGTAGACAGTGATCAGTCAGGTCCTTAGCTATCAATCTCATCTGATCAAGCATTGGAACAGGCTGCCCACAGAAGTGGTAGAGTCAACATCCCCGGAGGGGATGTCAACATGGCAATTCAGGACATGGTTTAGTGCCCATGGCAGTGTTGGGATGACATCTGAACGTGATGGTTAGACTGAGATTGTTCAGACCTAAGAGCAACCAGGACCTGAAGTGGGCTACAAGCAAGCTGCAGAGGGACTGTTTGCAAAGGCCTGCAGGGACAGGATGAGGGCAACGATTTGAAATGAGAGCAGAGCAGACTGAGATTGGATGTGAGGAACAAGTTCTGCACCAGGATGATGCTGGGACACTGCAACAGGTTGCCCAGGGAGGTGGTTGAGGCCCCATGCCTGGAAGTGTTCAAGATGAGGCTGGAGAAGGCTTTAAGCAAGCTACTGTAGTGGAGGATGTCCCTGCTGAGTGCCAGGGAATTGGACTGGATGCCCTTTGGAGGTCACTTCCAACCCAAACCATTCTGTGGTTCTGTGATCCTGGATGGTGGTTCTAGCCCTGCAGCTGTCAGTGGATCATGGTGTTAATCGAAGTCTTTTCTTTAGGTAAGAAGCTCCCTGGCTGAGTTACTGCAGTGTTTCTGTGATGTGGTTGTTACTACTTGAAGGAAGAGTACTGTAAGAGGCATGGTATGGTTAGCTACGTGTATCTGTACTGTATAGGAGCAATAGTTCTGTACTGTAAAGGAGCAATGGTTTTGCTTCTTCCTGTCTGGAATTAGGTAAACTCTGGACTTTTTTAATTAAAAACTTAACAGTTGCTGCAGCTGCTCCTGTTTGTGTGCCTGGAAACGTGGCTCAGCTCTTACAAAAGCTGCTTTTCCTAGGTGCTGTGGGTACTCTCCAGAACAGATTCTGTATGATCACACAGCTTTTGTTTAAATACAATTATGGAGTTATGGAATGGTGTGGGTTGGAAGGGACCTCCTGAGGTCATCCAGACCAAACCCCCTGCACTCAGCAGGGACATCCTCCACTCAAGCAGGTTGCTGACAGCCTTGGCCAGCCTCACCTTGAGGCATGGGGACCCAGCCACCTCCCTGGGCAACCTGTTGCAGGGTTCCAGCAGCCTCTTGCCTCTTAATACAAGCTGCAAAACAAGTTTCTCTTGCCTTATCCCCCTCCATTTCCTGTCAAGAACTCCATCTTCCAGTGTGACTCCTTCAGCCAGGCAACCAGGTGCAAAGGCAAGAGAAATGTTGACATAGGTGATTTGTCCATGGCTGGGGGCCAGATGCCCACCAAAGCTGCTCTGTCATTGCCCTTCTTAGATGGACAGGGGAGAGAGGGAAATACAACAGCAGCCAGTGATAAGATAGGAGCAATTTAATAGTAGTGCTAAGCACAAGTGATGGACTGGGCAGAAGGGAAAGCAGAGGGAAATGCTGATCTCCACTGCCCATCAGCAGGCAGGGGTCAGGTTCGGGAAGCAGGGCTCCCTGTGCTTCCTGCTTCCCCTGGGGGATAGAGGCCACGGACTGTGAGAAACAACTCACTTTAAATTTTTAATACAAAAGGTTTATTATAACATAAAGGCAAAGAGTGCTGGATGCATAGCAAAACTGCCAGAAGCATACCACTAGCAACAGGTAACAGTGCTTATAGAGGATGTTATATTAGCTCTATACATATTCATGAGTATACTTTTACATTTTCCTAGCACTACCCACTCCCCCCACCTCTTGGCCTGTTTGATCAAATTAACAGCTGGGTTTCTTCACGAGCTGATCTTGACCCTCATTGTATTTTCTTGGAATGTCAATCAGAGGCCTCCTGGATCCTCCCGGCACTCACACCTGGTTCCTCCCAACACACAACTGCACCCTCTTACAGATTAAGTCTTATGAAAGCCTTATTGTGCAAAAGCCACATCCTTATGTATTACAGGACCAATCTCTCCACACTGCCTTCTTTCAGTTTGTTCTTGTATCCAAGCTGATGCCATGTGGCATGGAGCAGCCCTTAGGCCGGTCTGAGTCAGCTGGCTCGGCTGTGTCCCCTCAGACTCTCGGGGTGGGGAAGTGCTGGAAAAGCACAGCCTGGGTGGTGGGCTCAGCAGTGGCCAAAACACTGCTGGGTGATCAACACTCAGCTACAGCACTGCAAAGCACAGCACTAGACAGATGCTCTGAGGAGAATTATCTCCTGCTCAGCACAAACCCAATATGGAAAGAAAATGCAAGGCTACATCTTCAGAGACCAGTGACGAGTGGCATCCCCCAGGGGTCTGTGCTGGGACCAATGCTGTTGAACATCTTTGTCAGCAAGGTGGGCAGTGGGACTGAGACACCCTCAAGGTTTGGGGGTGATGCCAAGCTGTGTGGTTGCCACACTGGAGGGAAGGGATTCATCCAGAGGGACCTGGACAGGCTGCAGGGGTGTGCCCAAGCCAACCTCATGAAATTCAACAAGGCCAAGAGCAAGGTCCTGCAGCTGGGTCAGGGCAATCCCAAGCACAAATTCAAGCTGGACAAAGAGTGACTGAGAGCAGATTTGAAGAGAAGTCCTTGCGGGTGTCAGCTGGTGACAAACTCCCCAGGAGCCAGCACTGGTCACTGGCAGCCCAGCAGGCAGCTGTGTGCTGGCTGCATCCAGAGCAGGGAGAGCAGCAGCACAGGGAGGGGATTCTGCCCCTCTGCCCAGACCCCACCTGCAGCACTGCCTCCAGTCCTGGGGCCCCAGCATAAGGGGGACCTAGGGCTGCTGGAGAGGGTCCAGAGGAGGCCACCAGGATGATGAGAGGGCTGGAGAACCTCCCCTATGGGGACAGGCTGGGAGAGTTGGGGCTGTTCAGCCTGGAGAAGAGAAGGCTCCAGGGAGACTTCAGAGCAGCCTGCCAGGACCTGAAGGGGCTCCAGGAGAGCTGGGGAGGGGCTTTTGACATGATCTGGGAGTGCCAGGATGAGGAATAATGGCTGTGAGCGGGGAGAGGGGAGACTGAGAGTGGAGAGTGGGACAGAGTCCTCACCTGGGGCTGAGGGTGGGGAGACACTGGCACAGGTTGCCCAGGGAGGTTATGGCTGCCCCCTCCCTGGTGGTGTTCAAGGGCAGGTTGGGTGAGGCTTTGAGCAACCTGGGCTAGTGGAAGGTGTCCCTGCCCATGACAGAGGGTTGGAACTGCACGAGCTTTAAGACCTCTTCCAGCCCAACCCATTCTATGAATCTATGCATTCAGTGAGAACCCAGCCTGGCACTCTCCCATTCATTAGGCTGTTTGGCACTGCTCATAAACAGGCATTTGTCAAGCACTGTGATTTTCTGCCTGCTCTAATTAAAGATATTTTTGCTTAATTTATTTATATGAAAACTTGCTGAAGTGTGAGACCAGAATTTGTGTAATGCATATTTCAAAAGCAGGAACCATGGTGCTGGATAAAGTCAGGGGTTCTGCAACACCTTGATTTACTGTCTGAAATGTTAACGCTGAGTCCATCCACAGAGGGAAGCTCTCCAAGTTTCCTCTGTACATTTCAGGAGGAGATGATGAGCTCCTTCCTTCAGGAATACCTGGCTAGCTTCTAAGGCTTGCAGAGTTGATAGATTTCTCAATGGAGCAGGAAAATTCTGCTGCACTTGGCAGTGGGATGGGGTCACGCAACAAGGGAGAGAAAGTTCTTCAGCAGAGAGGATCCATCCCTGTGGTTAGGAGCTGTTTCAGTCTGGTTTCTGTCTGTCTGAAGACTGGCTTAGTGAAACTACTGCAGGTTTGTCAGCTTACTTGGAGAAATAACTCAAATTTGGGATTCCTGGGGTGTTTTGGGGGATTTGAATGGGGGGATGGAGGTTTGGTTGGTTTGCTTTGGGTTGAGTTTGAGGTTTTTTGGTTGGTTTGGGTTTGGGTTTGTTTGCCTTGTTTGTTTCTTTGTTTTATTTGGATTATTGGGTAACATATACAGTCAGGACCCTCTGAGGTGTCAGGATGTGTCCAAAGAGGTGTCCAGACCATTGTTAGCTTGAGGCCATCTATTCCTCCTTATCGTTGCCAGTTAATGAAGCTCCCATCTGACACCAGAGCTGCACAGCTTGTATGGGAAGTGGAGAGGGGGGTGTTATGGTGCTTTGCCTGGGTGGGTAAGTTCAAAGAATCACAGAATGGCTTGGGCTGGAAGAGACCTCCAGAGGGCATCCAGTCCAACCTCCCTGCACTCAGCGGGGACATCCTCCACTAGAGCAGCTTGCTCACAGCCTCACCTTGAACACCTCCAGGCATGGGGCCTCAACCACCTCCCTGGGCAACCTGTTGCAGTGTCCCCGCACCCTCCTGCTGCAGAACTTGTTCCTCACATCCCCTCTCAGTCTGCTCTGCTCTCATTTCAAAGTCATTCAGATTCAGCTTGGCTTGGAGTTGCTTTCAGTTTGTGAGAATTTTTTATATTCTGCAGAAAACCCTTGGGAAGCTCTCCTGAGAATGTAAAGTCCTGCAATAAACCCATCAGAGGAGTCAGGTTAGCTGGAAATCTGAAGGCTGGAGATGTGCTGCTGTGTCACTCACAAAAGCAGCAGCTCTCCTGAGAGATATCATAATAACATGATCTGGAGAAAAGGAGACTCCGGGAGGACCTTAGAGCTGCCTGCCAGTACCTGAAAGGATCCTGCAGGAAGGCTGCAGAGGGACTTTTTCTGAGGGTATCTAGAGACAGGCCAAGGGGGAATGGTTTGAAGCTGAGGCAGAGGAGGGTTAGACTGGAGCTGAGGAAGAAGTTCTCCAGTACCAGGGTGCTGCTCTTGCACAGACTGCCCAGGGAGCTGCCCAGGGAGCTGCCTCCTCCCAGGAGATGTTCAGGTCCGGGCTGAATGAGGCCTTGAGCAGCTGAGTCCAGTTGAGAGATGTCCCTGCCCATAGCAGAGGAGGTTAGAGTGGATGAGCCCTTCCAACCATGGCCATTCTGTGATTCTAAAGCAGGGTCACCCACAGCAGCTTGCCCAGAATCACAATGTCCAGGTGGATTTGGAATCTCTCCAGAGGAGCAGACTTTACAGCCTCTCTGGGCAGCCTGCTCCAGGGCTCCAGCAACTTCATACCAAAGAAGTTTCTCTTCCTACTCAGATGGAACCTCCTGAGTTCTAGTTTGTTCCTGTTGGCCCTTGTCTTGTCAGTGGACACCACTGAGAAGAGTCTGGCCCCATCCTGCTGACACTTAGCCTTTAGCTGTTGATCAGCCTTCAACAGTCTGTGTCTTGTGAGCAGGAAGACCAAAGCAGGACTGCCTGATGGCTGCTCCCACAGCCAGGTGTTGTCTTTCTGTTCTCTACTCTATTTCTTGCTTGCTTTTTTAACCCTTGCTCTTTAGATGTTGATGAGCATTGATAAGATCCCCCCTCAGTTAGTGTCCTGGATATCTGACAATCCCTATTTTACTCCACTAAGCTCTTATTCATCTCTGCTGGTTTTCAAGTGTGACATCCTGAGCTGGGTAAATTCTCCAGCAGACATCTTGCTAGGGCTAGGTGCTGTTGGGATTGGAATTTTTCACTGCCCTGTGCTCTGCTGACCCCTGACTACAGGTGATCCTGAGCATTTCTTCAATTCTCCACTCTGGACTGTGACTCTTAGCCAGCAGGCTGCTCCTGTTGCTGACAGGAAGCTGAACAAACAGCTTTCTCCTTTGTCCTTCAGGTATCTATTGACTGATGTCACTTCAGAGCAGTGGGGCTTGCAAAACTTTCTGTTTCTTAACGACTTCCCCCACCCCACCCCAAACAGCTCCATGCCACTCCCTCTGCTCAGGGATTTTCTGATGGACTGAGGTTTTCAGCAGAGGGTGAAAAACCCAGGTCTGCCTTACTGTAGACCTCCTCCAAGGCACCTTTCACTTTGTACCTTGTTCTACAGCTTTACATTGCTCAAACCTTCAGAGAAGGCTCCAGGCAGACCTAAGAGCAGCCTACCAGGACCTGAAGGGGCTACAAGAAGGCTGCAGAGGGACTGTTTGCAAAGGCCTGCAGGGACAGGACAAGGGTAATGGTTTGAGATGAGAGCAGAAGAGACTGAGATTGGATGTGAGGAACAAGTTCTGCAGCAGGAGGGTGCTGGGACACTGCAACAGGTTGCCCAGGGAGGTGGTTGAGGCCCCATGCCTGGAGGTGTTCAAGGTGAGGCTGGAGAAGGCTTTAAGCAACCTACTGTAGTGGAGGATGTCCTTTCTGATTGCAAGGGGTTGGACTGGATGCCCTTTGGAGGTCCCTTCCAACCCAAACCATTGTATGATTCCATGCTGCTAGGCTGGCCTAGGATGCTGCTAATTCTCACTACTTACACAAGGAAGACAACACAATGCTTCTGTCTTTGAGGAATGTTCTTGCTTTAATTTTCAAGCTTGGTCCCCCCAAGAGGCTTTTAGTGGTGCTGCTGTTTTCATTCTGCAGAGCAGATTTATTGTAGTCAGTAAGAGGAGGAGGATAGTGGTTGAAGTCCCTGGAGCTTGCAGTGCATCAGGCTCTTGATGAGTGGTCATAAAATGTTGTGGGAAGTGTACGGGAACTAACTTCCTGGTGGTGACCTTCCACCTCCAAAGGAGAAAGAGAAGACAAAGAAGGAACTCTCTACATAGAGTAGCAAACTTTGTTAGGATGAAATTAATCATTTTTGTGTCCTGCCTTTGCTTTTGGGCATCATTTCTGTTCTGATGGTGAATCCATCAAATTTTATCACTAGCCCTTCAGGCTCTCCTGTGCTCAGACCAGTGTTGGAGTGATCTTGCAGTGCAGCTGACTAGCACTTTTATTTCCTCCTTGGCCTCCACCCAGCTGCCAAGCCTGGACCTTTTGTTTCTGTACTTGATGGCAGATTTGGGCTCTGCAGGTTTTTACATTGCTGCCAAGTTAATATTCCAAGTTCAGTTGCCATGGCTACTGCCAACTCTTTCTTAGTTCTCTACTAATTTGCTCAGTTTGCTGCTTTCATTGGTGGGTTTTTGGGTGTTCTTTGCAAGTGTTTTAACCCAGGACATGTGAAGTGCATGCAGTAATTGCACAACATGAAAAGGAGGCCACGTGAGAGGTGAGGCTCTTGGTCAGCAGCCTGATGACCTGGATGCTCTTCCAGCAGTGCTCTAGTGACTCGTGGTCAGGACAAGGGAAGGAAGGCACAGGTGAGGCACTCAGTGAGATGTGCTGGGTCTGCTGCTGGTGCTGCTGACCCCACAGTGTCTGGAGGTCTATCTGTGCCGTGCTGGCCAGGCAGATTGACTTGTAACTGCCCATGGTTGTGAGTCGGAGTCACAAGGTCATTTTGGTTAGAAAAGACCTTAAAAGCTGGTGGTGACCCATGGCCCTCAGCAGCACATCTCTGCCTCTTTCAAACACCTCTAGGGATGCAGATTCAACCACCTCCCTGGGCAGCCTGTGCCATTGCTTAAGAACCCTTCCAGTAAAAAAGTTCCTTCTAATGTCCAACCTAAATCTCCCCTGGTGCAACTTGAGGCCATTTCCTCTCTTCCTATCATTTGTTACTAGGAAGAAGAGACCAAGCCCCATCTGGTTCCAGCGTCCTTTCAGGGAGCTGTCAAGAGCCAGAAGGTCTCTCTTCAGCCTCCTCTTCTCCAACTAAACAACCCCAGGTCTGTCAGCTGCTCCTCCCCAGCCCTGTTCTCCAGACCCTTCCCCAGCTTTGTTGCCCTTCTCTGGACCTGCTTCAGCTCCTCAATGTCCTCTTGGAATGAGGGCCCCAAAACTGAAGGCAGTACTCAAGCTGTGGCCTCACCAGAGCTAAGTCCAGGGGAACAATCCCTGCCCTGCTCTGCTGGCCGCAGCATTGCTGATCCAGGCCAGGACGCTAGTGGCCTTCTTAGCCACCTGGGCACTCACTCAAGCTCTTCTTCAAGCAGCTTTTCATAAACAGCCTCAGGTTGGGCAGTTTCCAGCCACTTTGCCCCAGGCCTGAGATCCCTTCCAATCCAAACCATTCTATGAAACTCTACAAAGTCAAGGTGCTGCTGTCTGGCCTAGATGGTCATAGAGTCTATGAAACTCTACAAAGTCAAGGTGCTGCTGTCTGGCCTAGATGGTCATAGAGTCTATGAAACTCTACAAAGTCAAGGTGCTGCTGTCTGGCCTAGATGGTCATAGAGTCTATGAAACTCTACAAAGTCAAGGTGCTGCTGTCTGGCCTAGATGGTCATAGAGTCTATGAAACTCTACAAAGTCAAGGTGCTGCTGTCTGGCCTAGATGGTCATAGAGTCTATGAAACTCTACAAAGTCAAGGTGCTGCTGTCTGGCCTAGATGGTCATAGAGTCTATGAAACTCTACAAAGTCAAGGTGCTGCTGTCTGGCCTAGATGGTCATAGAGTCTATGAAACTCTACAAAGTCAAGGTGCTGCTGTCTGGCCTAGATGGTCATAGAGTCTATGAAACTCTACAAAGTCAAGGTGCTGCTGTCTGGCCTAGATTGTGTTTGTAGCTTGCAGAAGGGCAGCATGGAAAAACAGATGGCTGGGTTAGACGTGACATCGCCAGAATAAAGAACGTTCTGGAAGTCCAGTGCACAAAGCCTCCATAACATTTGTTTTAGTGGGACATAAAATCATCACAGATGAGAAAGAGAAGAGCTTTTAGCTGGATGCCCTGGACCTCCTAGCACAACAAATAAGCGACGTGCAGAGACTCTGCTCGCCCGCACTTGGTTTTCGTCATCCTTAACTTTCTGCGCTGCCGCTCTGCTCTTTAACCAGTTGGAATTTTAATGCGTGGCTACAGTACAGCCTTTGTTGGCCATGGACCCTGCCTCGTGCTCATTAAGGCTACAGCTGTCTGCTTGGATTATGGATTTCAAAGGCTTTTTCTCTGATAAGCCGTGAAAAGCCAGGCCTGAGCAGAGGATCGAGAGAGATCAAACAATAGCCGCGCGACCCTGGGCTTGCCATGCTGAACACAGCTACCCTCACAGCGCCTGAAAAACGGGGAGACAGCAAATTTGTTCACAGTTGCTAGGAGAGCAGCCCCTTCCCTTGCCTTTGTCAGGCTTTCCCTAAATTATTCAGGAAGCTTTTTACACTCCTAACCCCTCCAATCTGCCAGCTCAGCGTTTCCCACACAATCAGGTTTAATAGCTGTAAGTGGCACTGATAAACTGTGCCTGCAGGGCGCGGTTAGAAAGCACAGTTCTTCTTCAGGGCGACAGGAAAGGCATGGCAGAAGCAGCACCCCGCAAATTGAAGCTCCATTAGTTTGCCCCCCTCACCTGTTTTGTGAATTTGCGTTTAGCAGCAGAGCAGAGAGAAGTTTTTAAAGCTGCTTGGATGTTACCAGCTGCTTCTGGGAGAGGACGAGTGAATTACCAAGAGATCCAGTCCAGGGACTGCTGTGATGAGAGTTACTAGAGCAGAAGTAACATGGAATGGTCAAAGATCACCTAGTCTAACCCCTCTACAGTCAGCAGTGTTAGGAAAATTAGTCCAATTAGAAGTTTGTCCACAACAGAGACACAGAAGTCCTGTAAAACTTTATTGGGATACAGGAAGAGTCCACTGGATGGGTCCCTGTGGGGTCTCTCCAATTGCTGGCAGGCACAGCTTCCCTGATTCCCAGACACAAATTTCCCTATCCCTTACCCACTGGNACATTCAGGCTGTGTTCAGTACCTGTTATCTTCAGACAGCCCCTGCTGGTTTACAGCAGGACCCAGACAAAGCCCTTAGCAGAGGCCTGTTGTGATTTACATACACATAGATAAGGTGAACTGTCTGAGTCTTTCATTGTTATTTCAACTCTCTCTCCACAATTCTTCATTTGTAGAGACACTGCCCACCTTAATCCTATCATCAGGGACAACCCAACCCCTTATATGATTCTAATCAATTAGAGCTTGTCAGGTCTGTAAGGAGTTCTCAGTCTCATCCCACAGCCACAGCGCTGCCCAGCACGCCAAGCTGCCCAGGAATCACCTGGTACTTCACTGGGATGCCATTATATATTTACCTTCCTTGCCATGCAGAGCTGCAGCATTCATCCATCCATGGATCATTCCTTGCTAATAAACTTGTTGATGCTTGCATAAAAATGATCTGCTTGTCACTGTACTCCCTGTACTGGCCTTTGTCTGTGCTGCATGCCATGAATTCACTTCCCCTCCGGCAAACTTCGTGTATCGGTTTGAGTTTAGCTTCTCAGGGGAAACCAATACAATAATAGTAGGATGCCTTCCCCTCTCCCCCCACCCTTTTGGAAAGGGGGAAAGAAAGGAGGAAACAGAAGGGGTAAAACCACCCAAAGAACAGTCTAGCTACGATTTGGAAGGTAAAAGAAAACTTTAACAACAAATAAAAGGTATTTAAGGTAGGGGAGTTACAAATAGGTATAGGGAAGGGAAAACAAGATACAGTATATGTATACAACCAGATGGATGGTAGTGGATTGAAGAGATGTCCACCGTGTGGTAGAGAGTGGCCACGTGATGGGACAGGAGAGTAGGAATGAGGATGGTGTTAGGCATGCAGTCCACGAAGAGAGAGAACAACAGGAAGTTCCTCTGTTTATACAGGGGGTCCAGACAGGCAGTGGGAGTGGGCTAAACACTACACCTAGGGTCAAGCAGACTTGGGGTCAAGTTCTGACCACTCCTCCCACCCAGGAGGGTTAACTCTTTACGCTTTGGGAGTGCAGTAAAGCAGCTGCAGCAACCCGTGAGCAGCTGCAATTAAAACTGCTGCTGCATGGAAATGCTTCACCTCCCTCTGCCTTGCTTTGCATTCTTGGTGAGACTTTGTTCACTTCACAGAATGAGCGGGAGACCTGGTGGTGATTGGGAGCAAAAGCTTCTGCTTGCTTTCTCTCCAGCACAGTTGTCTGTGGGAAAAACTGAGGCAGGATCCTCGCTGGAATGTGGCAGAAGACATCAAGAGAGCTGGCTTGTGGCACTCTGCTCTGTGCTTGTGATGGCTGCATCACTGAAACAGGTCTAGTTATAAGAGTGGCAGCTTTTGTAGTCAGTAGCAGAACCAACTGTACAATGGTTTGGGTTGGAAGGGACCTCAAAGGGCATTCAGTCCAACCTCCCTGCACTAAACAGGGACATCCTCCACTAGGCTGAACAACCCCAGCTCCCTCAGCCGGTCCTCCTAGCTGAGCTGCTCCAGTCCCCTGATCATCTTTGTGGCTTCCTCTGGAGCCTCTCCATCAGGTCCATGTCCTTCCTGTGTTGAGGGCTCCAGAGCTGGGCACAGCCCTGCAGGGGAGGTCTCAGCAGAGCAGAGCAGAGGAGCAGGGTCCCCTCTGTCTATCTCTGGCCGTGCTGCTTTGGATGCTGGAAAGCGTGGCTTGATGTTTACCCATGGAAGTGGACTACCAAAATCACCTGAAGCACCTTGATGCAGAACAAGGGGTGCTGGAAATCTCTTCTGTGGTACCAAGCAGTCGATACAGATTTCATTATTTTGCCATTAGAAGCGTTTGTCGGTGGCTCAGCTGCAGTTCTCAGTGCCTGGAAAGCAGTTTCAGTTGATAGATGAGAGAAAGGAAAATTGTATTTAAGATCTACTATCCCAGCCTCCTGCAGCAGATGAAGGATTTGTAATTGTGTGGATTTTGGAGGTCAAGGGTTTGTTGTGTTTTTTTTTCCTTAGCCTCTCCTTCTTGAGGTGGATGAATGCCTTGTATCAGAAGAGTCTTGTTCTTGTTGAACCTATGAGGAGTTACAGCCTGCAGAGAGACAAATTCTCCCCAGACAGAAACAGCACTTGAGGGCTGTGTGGCCTTCTGGGCAGGGAGCTGAATTGGAGCTGGGGACAGCTCGCCCTGTGGTGCTGACACCAGCCCTAAGTGCAGCAGAGTCTCATCAGTGTGTTTGAAGTGGGTTTGCTTCTCTCAGGCTCTTTCCTCCTTTCCTGGTGTTGCCTTGTGTCACCATTTCTCCTAAGATCTGCATGCAGATCAGATGCCTTCCAAAGTCATTAATCTGTTCCCATTTTTGTTTCTCCAGGCCCAGAGTCTAGGCAAAATTTCTTCTGTATTGTGGCTGAACAAATCCAACTGTAGCTCCTCCTTGCCACTCAGTTGTTGTTTTCAACCATTCCTTTCACCATTTCCACCTCAAATTGAAGCTCACCGTTGGGTGATCTTTCACGACCTCAGCCCAGCACATGTTTTTCTTTTCCTCATGTTGTTCAGTACAACATCAGCTGGCTGATCCTTTAAACATCTCCGTTTTAAATGTAGGTATTTCATAAGAAGGGATGAGATGGGAAAGAGTGATGGTACCAGAGCTAAGGGAAGATGATCACAGAATCACAGATGATCACAGAATGTTAGGGGTTGGAAGGCACCTCCAGAGATCATCCAGTCTAACCCCCCTGCCAGAGCAGGGTCACCCAAGGCAGGTCACACAGGATCACGTCCAGGTAGGTTTGGAAAGTCTCCAGAGAAGGAGACTCCACATCCTCTCTGGGCAGCCTGCTCCAGGGCTCCATCATCCTCACCATGCAGAAGTGTCTCCTTGCGCTGAGGTGACACCTCCTGGGTTCTCGTACCTGTTGTTCCTTGTCCTGTCACTGGGTACCACCAAACAGAACCTGGCACCTTCATCCTGCCACCCACCCCTCAGGTATTTACAGACATTGATCAGATCCCCTCTCAGTCTTCTCTCCAGACTAAACAGCCCCAGGGCTCTCAGCCTTTCTTCGCAGCAGAGATGTTCCAGTCCCCCACTCATCCTCATAGCTCTCTGCTGGACTCTCTCCAGCAGGTCCCTGTCTTTCTTGAGCTGGGGAGCCCAGAACGGGACACAGTATTCCAGTATTCCAGGTGTGGTCTCGGCAGGGCAGAATAGAGGGGGAGGAGAACCTCCCTGTGTGATCTGCCCAAGGTGGTCCTGTTGTGGCAGGGAGGCCGGACTGGATGATCACTGGAGGTCCCTTCCAAGCCATCCCGTTGTGTGCTGTTGTGATTTGGCAGGCAGCAGGTGGTGGCAGGCAGTCTCTGCTTTGCACCCCTGTGCTTTCCGTGGGCTCCATCGAGCCAGAGGACAGAGCAGAGCTTGATGTGCTCACCCCACGCCCCAGCGGAAAGCCATGCAGAAGTCCAGAGCGGTTGTCTGCACTGAGGTGCACCTCAGGCCTTGTTTTCCACTTGTCTTGCAGAGGCAGGCAGCGGCCAAGACTATGTCAGCTCGGAGACCCAGCTTCTCTACTACCCCAGCATCACCTATGCCATCATCGGTAGCTCCATCATCTTCGTGCTGGTGGTGGCCTTCCTGGCCTTGGTCCTGCACCACCAGCGGAAGCGCAACAACCTGATGGCGCTGCCAGTGCAGCGGCTGCAGCACCCAGTGCTGCTGTCCCGCCTGGTGGTGCTCGACCACCCGCACCACTGCAGCGTCACCTACAACGTCAGCAACGGCATCCAGTGCGTGCCTGCCCAGGCCTACCCCAGCCCACCCGACCTCAACTCCCCACCCTCCTATTCGGAGGCTGTGCTCGACCAAAGGTATGGACAGCAGCTGGGGCTGTGCCCATGAAAGGGGCAGCAGCTGCTTGCAGCTCTCTTCCGCTGTGCCTCCGTGTTGCGGAGTTGCACGCACACCTGGGGCCGCTAGGGATGGGGTGGAGGATGACGTGAGGTGAGACAACCATCGATACCAATGTGATACATCCAAGCTCACCCCTTTATTGCAGAAAGTAGCACATATTTATACAGCAATAGAACTGTCTGGCCACACGTTATTCATTCTCTGATTGGTTGCAGGAAGCTGCTTTGGAGCCTTTTCTCACCCTGATAAGTACCTAGCTTTCTAGTCTACATAGCTACCTCTTTATCTCGGATGACTCCTACAAAGGGCAGCTGTGCTGACGTTTTTTTCCCTCGCTGGCAGTTTTTTCCCCTTATCTTTTGTCCTGTTTAGCTCTCAGCTAGTGTGTCCAGAAAATGAGACCCAACACTCCTGCTTCCTGCTTGTGACAGGAGCGCAGCTTGGCAGCTCTGTCACGTGCACAGGGCCACACCTGAGCTCCTCCTGCCGTTCGACCATCGTTGGACCAGATGATCCTTGCAGTCCTCAGGCAGTCTCTGAGTCTGTGGTCCTCAGGTCTCCTTACTGTTAACTGCCAGTAAAGGCATTTAGGACAAACTTGAGTCAGGCTCTCTTGGCACAGGCCCTTAGTAGTAGGGATTTTGAGGACAGCAAAGTGTGTCACCTGCCTAGCTGGGATGTCCTCTGCCAGGCTGGAACCAAAACATCAAAACTGGAGTTTTCCCTAAAAAACACCTAGGCTGTAAGTCACACTATTAAAAAGCATAATAATTACCCTGGGCTTACATAGAGGCCCATGGCTGTTGGTTTTCTCCAGGGATCGGTACTGGGAACAGTGGCTACCCCCACTCAGGCTGTGCTGCCATTCAACCAGACCTGGCCAGATTGGAGAGTGAGGCAGGGAGAACCTCATGAAGTTCAAGGGCAAGTGCAGGATCCTACCCCTGGGGAAGAATAACCCCTGCCTCAGTGCAGGTGAGGAGTGACCTGCTGGAGAGCAGCTCTGTGGAGATGGATGGCAATGCTGGGAGACAAGTTCCTGGTGAGCCAGCAATGTGCCCTTGTGGCCAAGAAGGCCAATGAGATCCTGGGGCACATTAAGAAGAGGGTGGCCAGCAGGCTGAGGGAACCTCTCCTGCCCTCTGCTCTGAGGCAACCTAGAGCAAGCTGCCCAGAGAGGTTGTGGAATATCCTTCTCTGGAGGCATTCAAATCGCACCTGGATATGTTTCTGTGTGATTTCTTCTGGGTGCCCCTGCTCTGGCAGGGGAGTTGGAGTCAACACTCTCCAGAGGTTCCTTCCAACCTCTTCTATGATTCTGTGCATAAAGGTGAGGAGAAGTCTTCACTCTTGTGTAAAGGAATGCTGTGGTCCCTCAGCTATGCACTGCCTGCCCTTCACCACAGAGGAAGAGACCAGAGCTCTGAACTGCTCTCATGGACTAGCTGGGACTGCTTTGAAGCTCTGTGGGTGGCTGTGCTTTGCCTTGCCATGTTTGTAGCTATGGTACTGCTGTCACATGTAGCTCCCTAACCCTTCATGTAACCTCTGTAAATCTTTCCAAACAAAGCTGCTGGGCTGAAACCTCTGAAGATGGAAAGGACACCCTGGGAACTGCGAGGATCCATATTGTTCCCTGTCACCCTGTTGGGATTGTTCAGTAGCAAGGCTGGGATCTGAACATGGAAGCCTGATCATTCATATGGCTTGGCTGTGCTGCTGTGGCAGCAGCTCCCTGCATGTTAGCTTTCATCATAAAGAGAACTAACTGGGCTGCTGGCCAGGTGGTCATCTGCATTCAGCTCTGGAGCCCTCAACACAGGAAGGACGTGGACCTGGTGGAGAGGGCCATGAAAATAATCAGGGGGCTGGAGCAGCTCTGCTAGGAAGACAGTCTGAGGGAGCTGGGGGTGTTCAGCCTGGAGAAGAGAAGGCTCCAGGCAGACCTAAGAGCAGCCTGCCAGGACCTGAAGGGGCTACAAGAAGGCTGCAGAGGGACTGTTTGCAGAGGCCTGCACAGACAGGATGAGGGCAGCGGCTTGAGATGAGAGCAGAGCAGATTGAGATTGGATATGAGGAAGAAGTTCTGCAGCAGGAGGGTGCTGGGACACTGCAACAGGTTGCCCAGGGAGGTGGTTGAGGCCCCATGCCTGGAGATGTTGAAGGTGAGGCTGGCCAAGGCTGTGAGCAACCTGCTCTAGTGGAGGATGTCCCTTTTGAGTGCAGGGGGTTGGACTGGATGCCCTTTGAAGGTCCCTTCCAACCCAAATCAGTCTATGGTTCTATGATTCTAACCTGGGCTAATAGCAGATGCAGAGCTGAATCCTCTCAACACCTGTTATCAATCTGCTGAATCCTTTAGTTCTTTACTGTCAGGACCAGAAGCTGAACCCTGACCTCACCTTGTCTGTGCCCACTGTAAGCAGTTGTTCTGCATGTGGTAGCATGGCAGCAATCCTGACTTGTCCCGTGAAGAATTCAGGTGGTTATTCATTGGTAGGCCACAAGCCATTAATCTCTGTCACCTGATGGAGTTTTCTCAGAGCTTTCTTGTGTTCACATCATTATCTACAGGGGTAAATCCACTGCTTCCCTTATGTCCTTTCAGGAGTCTTTGTCAAGCTTTGTAGATGACATACAGGGAAATGTCTGGCCTCTTGCAGCTGTCTTTGAGGGTAAATTGAGGCTCTTTTGTAAGTGCATGTCCATTAATACCAGAGTGTAGGATGTTAAGCAGGATGTAATCAGCTATAGAATCATAGAAAGGTTTAGGTTGGGGGGGACCTTAAAGATCATCTAGTTCCAACCCCTCTGCCATGGGCAGGGACACCTTCCACTAGACCAGGTCACTCATCCAGCCTGGTGTTGAACACCTCCAGGAAGAAGGCACCCACAACTTCCCTGGGCAATCTGTTCCAGTGTCTCCCCCCCCTCACTGTACAGAATTTCTCAGGTTACTCAAAGCCCCACCCAGCCTGGCCTTGAGCAGTGCCAGGAAGGGAGCATCCACAATTTCATCCACCCTCAGAGTAAAGACTTTCTTCCTAAAAACTGATCTAAACCCATCCTCTTTTATTTTAAAACCATTACCCTCTCCCTGTCACTGTGCTCCCTGGTAGAGTCCCTCCCCTTGTTTCCTTTAAGTGCAGGCAGGCTGCTCTTAGTTCTGCTTGGAGCATTCTCTTCTGCAGGCTGAACACACCCAGCTCCCTCAGCCTGTCTTCACAAGGAAGGTTCTCCTCTGGCCCCATTTGAGCAGGTCTCTCTATTACACTGAGGGCCCCAGAGGTGGACCCGGCAAGGTGAGGTACTCACAGGAACAGAGTAGGTTGCTTCCTGCCCAGAAACCTTGGTGCCCAGTGCTGCTGTGGATGCTTTGGAGTGGCTTGGGTAGTGTAGGCAGGTCTGCTTGGGAGTTGATAGGTGTCATTGTGGAAAAGGCAAGGAATATTGTTTGGATTTTTCATTACTTGTACTTTCTGCCATGCCTCTGTTTTCAGTAACCTCTTACTCTGTTGTGTATCTTACAGCCGACCACCTTGGTTTGACCTTCCTCCACCACCCTACTGCTCTGAGCCTGAATCCTCTCATCAGCCAGATCTTCCTCCTTACCAATCTCTGAGGGGCAGCCTGGTGAGCACAGACACTCCCAGGGCAGGCAGCCTGGTGAGCACAGACACCCCCAGGGCAGACAGTCCTCTGGGCACAACTGGCACTTGGACAAGAGACATCCATGGCAGCGTGAATGGCCACAGAACTCTTCTCGAGAGGACAGCAGATCAAAGTGACTCTCTGGTCAGCCACACTGCTGAAAGAGAAGTGTAACTGCTGCAGTGTCTGGGGTGGACAGAAGGCCTTCACTTTGTCAGGTCTGCTGTGGCCAATAGGCTCAGGGGGACCTGTGCCTCAGGGATGACTTGATGCAAATCTGCGCTAAGTTAACGTTTGAATTCAGCATTTTGGGCTCATCAAACACACAGATGTGAGAGCTGAATCTGGAGTCACAGCAACTCTCCACAGCATTTCTGTGACCAAGCTGCAAGTCAGACCAGCAGGAGGACCATCAGTGTCATCTCAGAGAACTGGTGCCACGGGGCTCTTCTCTGTACACAGCCATGCCAGAGGGGCTCTCAGTCTCAGACTGCCTCCTGGCCTCTCAACACCTCAGCTGTTTTGTCTCACTGCCCACTGCCAACTGGTGGTCACTGAAGCAGGAGAGGCAATCCTGCTTGGAGATCTGCTGCCCAGTGTGAGCCCACTGGCAGTGCTCAAACTGCAGAAAACATCTTACCTGACCCTTCTCTTCATGGCCTGGAACATTCTCACTCTAAATGCAATTTTCCAAGCTTAAGCTGGTGAGGATGCAGCAGCTGAGCAAGCAAGGGGTCTGTCCCAGAGACTGATACCTAGGCCACATCTGCCTGGGTTTTCTCAGGAACACCACCAAGGTTGTCTTATCTGTCAGACTTCAAGGCTGAGCACAGAGGCTCTGAAGCCTCTCACAAACCAGTGCAATTCTTCATTTGAAGTGTGGTAAAACATTACTCTGTGTTTCTTCTTCCTAAAGACAAACACAACCAAACAACAAAACAACACTCCTCAGCCAAAAAATAACAACCCCCCCAGACTGTCTCAGCTCAATGTTGAACACCAAAGCCAGCCCTAGGAGAACACCATCCCGGAAAGCTTTAGTGTGACTCCCTGGGTGGATGTTTGTCGGATCCCTGAAGGCAGATCTTAGAGTGCAGGGTGTGGGGCCAGTCAGCCCTGCCTGTAGGCAGTGTCCACCCCAGCGTGTGGACATGGGGCTGAAGTGTGTGTGTGGATGTGCCTGCAGGGTTGCATGGGTTCGTAGGTTCATTGAATGGCTTAGGTTGGAAGCAACTTGAAGACCATCCAGTTCCAACTGCCCTGCCACAGGCAGGGGCATGTCCCACTAGCCCAGGTTGCTTAAGGCCTCATCCAGCCTGGCCTTGAACACCTCCAAGGAGGAGTGTCTTGGCCTGGAGGACAGAGACTAAAAATGTCTAGGTCCAGGGGAGCAATTTGCTCTTACACACTCTCGTGTTCTGGAATTAAGACACAAGCAGGGCCAAATATCAAAGGTGAGGCTGTTTATTAAAGAGTAAAGTGAGTGGAACAGAGAAAGAGAGAGGGAAAGAGAAACAAATGGAAAGAGAGAGGAGAAAAGGAGGAAAGGAACTATATTACCACCCTCCATACCCACCCCCCAAGATGCTCTCTGGCTGGAGGAGGTCAGAGGAAGGCTGCTGCTGCTCTGGCTTGGAGGAGGTGTCCCCAGGTTCATCCTTGTCAACTTTCACTGTCCTCAGCTGGAGGAGGGGAGGGAGAGAGCATGCCTGATGGTTCTCCCTTCTCTGAGCAGCCTCCAGTGTGTACTGTTTCTCAGTGGAGTTCTTCTCTCTTCTCCAGGAGTTTTTCTTTTCTTCTTACAGCAGGCAAAGCTTAGGGCACAGCACGAGGAGGGGGGGTGGTGGAGAGAGGGTTTCCGAGCTGCTGTTTTCAGCCTGGATGTCCATGGTGATGTTTTCTCTCACACAAGCTGGTGTAGGCTCAGTTATTCAGTTAATTGCAGCCCTCCTGGCCCACACTGTCCCATTAATATGTAAGTGACTGCCAGGTGTGCTAGCAGTGGGCAGAGCTGACCCATTGTGGGGGTTGTTTACAACCATCTTGTCTTTGTTGACCCTTCTTGGAGTCCCTGTGCCTGCAGGGGTCCTGCGCTGGCAGTGGGCTCTCGCCCCTCCACCTCTCACTCCTCCCATACACGTCCCTGGGCATTAGAGGTCTTTACCAGGCAGACCACCCAGGGTGTGCTTGCACCACACCTCTGAGCAGCTGCTGTCTCAGGGGAGAAAAGGGGATTTTATCTTCGTTGATATACATGTACAAAAGAGGCAAGATTTAGTCTCTCAAAAGGGGACAATACAACCTCCCTGGGCAGCCTGTTCCAGTGTCTCTCCACCCTCACTCTAAAGAATTTCTTCAGTCTCAATCTCCCCTCCTCAAGCTCAAACCCATTCCCTCTTGCCCCGCTGTGAGCCGCTGGGCTGCCAGGGTGGTGAGCTGCAATACAGACCCAGAGACAGCTCTGTAGAGAGGTGACCCCTGCCACAGGTGGGCAGATGGCCCCAACCCATGGGAGGAGTGCCTGTGTGCTCAGAGATGCTTGCATCCTTTACTGCCCTTCCCACAGCCTGGCAGCCTCTAGAGCCACTGCTTACACTGTCACTAGCAGCTGGCTCTTCCCAGCCTGTGCCCGAACGCTGCAGCCTTCTGGTATTGCCATCCTCACATCTGCTCCCACAGGGATCCAAAGGTCATCAGAGCATCTCATTATCTACCAACCATGGGCTCCCAGACCCCAGCACTACAAGCCCTTGTCCCTTCCTGGCTTTCTTGTAGCCCCCTTCAGGTCCTGGCAGGCTGCTCTTAGGTCTGCCTGGAGCCTTCTCTTCTCCAGTCTCAACTCAGCTTCTCCAGCTCCCTCAGCCTGTCCTCCTAGCAGAGCTGCTCCAACCCTCAATCATCTTCATGGCCTCCTCTGGACCCTCTCCATCAGGTCCATCCTGTGTAGAGAGCTGGACACAGCCCTGTGCAGGTGAGGTCTCAGCAGAGCAGAGCAGAGGGGCAGGATCCCCTCTCTCTATCTCTGGCCATGCTGCTTTGGATGCAGCCCAGGCTGCCATTGGCCTTCTGAGCTGCCACTGCCCATTGCTGGCTCCTGTCCAACTTCTCCCCCTCCAGCACACCAAGTCCTCTGTAGCGCTGCTCTCAATCTGCCAGCCTGGATTGATCTCTGGGATTGCCCTGACCGAGCCACAGGACTTTGCACTTGGCCTTATTGAACCTCCTCCAGGCTGTCCATGTCCCTCTGGATGCACCCATCCCATCCTTCAGACTTCCCAACCACACCACTCAGCTTGGTGTCACCTGCAGACTTGCTGAGGGTGCCTCAATCTCCTTGTCTGTGTTAGTGGATGAAGATACTGAACAGCACTGGTCTCAGCACAGACCCTGAGGGACACCACTTGTCACCCATCTCCATCTGGACATTGAGCTGTTGACCACTGCCCTTTGCATTTCACCACTTTTACTCTGAGACACCCAAGAGGGTGCACACCAAATACTGCTTGCCCAGGGCAGCTGAAAAACATGGCCTTGCATTGCTGAGAAGTGGGAAAGGAGTAGGCACAGGTACTTCTGCCTGCTGTGCCAGTCACTGCCAGATGTGCACATATACATATGTAAATGGGATGCTACCATTTCAGGTTGTCCATATTCCTGTAGCTTTTCCACCAAGAGAATCCCTTTGGACTTTAAGAAAAGAAGGAAGCAGCTCTCTGGGCAGTGTGAGATCTTCTCTTCCAGCTGAGGGTGTATTTGTCTTGGTACAGGACTCATTTTGGGTTTGGAAACAGGAGTTAACAGAAGTAATCACAGAATCACAGA
>WBNM01043913.1:68159-101581 GCA_013399055.1 Ramphastos sulfuratus | reverse complement strand
TCACCCTTCACACATTTATAAATGTTACTAAGGTCACCACTCAGCCTCCTCTTCTCCAAGCTAAAGAGCCCCAGCTCTCTCAGCCTTTCCTCATAAAGAAGATGTTCCATTCCCTAATCATCTTCATGGATGTGTACTGGACTCTTTCAAGCAGTTCCCTGAGGTCCTTCTTGAACTGAGGGGTGCAGAACTGGACACAATATTCAAGACCTTGCCTCACCAGGGCAGAGTAGAGGGGAAGAACTTCTCTCGATCTACTACCCACACCCCTTCTAACACACCCCAGGATACTGATGACCTTCTTAGCCACAAGGGCACATTACTGCCTCATGAGCATCCTTCTATCTAGCAGGACCAGCAGGTCCCTCTCCTCTACGCTGCCTGCCAAAAAGTTAATCCTCAACCTATACTGGTCCATGGGGTTGTTCTTTCCCAGATGCAAGACTCTACACTTGTCCTTGTTGTATTTCATTGACTTTCTCCCCGCCCAACTCTCCAGCCTGTCCAGGTCCTGCTGAATGGCAGCACAGCCTTCAGGTGTGTCAACCACTCCTCCCAGTCTTGCATCATCAGCAAACCTGCTGACAGTGTACTCTGCTTACTCATCCAGGTGGTAGATGAACATATAGAATAATACTGGTCCCAGTACCAACACCTGAGGGATCCCACTAGACACAGGCCTCCAGCTAGACTCTGCCCTGTTGACCACAACTCTGAGTTCTTTCCTTCAACCAGTTCACATCCACCTCACTATCCAATCATCCAGACTACACTGCCTCAGTTTAGTCAGAAGGATGCTGTGGGAGACAGTGTCAAATGCTTTACTGAAATCAAGATAAACCATATCCACTAGTCTACCATCATCTATCCACCGGTTATGTCCTTATAAAAGGCTATTAGGTTGGTCAAACATGACTTTCACTTGGTAAAGCCACGTTGGCTGCTCCTAATGACCTTCTTATCCTTGATAAGGTTGCAAGGTTTAATTCCAAGGAGGCCTTAACTTTCCTATCTGTTTCCCTACATCCTCTGACAATAGTTTTATACTGCTCCCAAGTGGCCAGCCCCTAATTCACTTAATATTAAAACTTGCAGGTCTCATACCCTTTCTCATTTCACTCCATACCTACTGCTTCTCCTCCTTGAAAGCTCATTCACCTAGAAACAAGCTAATAGAAGTTCACATATAAATTGTAAAGTAGTCCATACAGGCAACTAAGAGAAACTTACTCCAGCAATCTGGTGTGGTTGAGCTGGTAAGAGGGAGGCATGCGGCAGCAACTGAAGGTAATCACCTTCCTTCCAGAATTGTCATCTCCTAGTGAAGAAAAAAGGAGTTAGTAAAGACAATATTCATTTACTTACACAAGGGGAGCTCAGTGATCTGAAGGAATGGTTGCATCTTCTGATATTTGGGGCTACCTCTATCTCCCATCATTACTCATAACACACTAAGAAACTTCACTGTCAAAACATGTATGGCTTACACAAAGCAGTTTAGCAGCTGCTGCAGTGAAATGAGGCAGCACTGGGCAAATAATGAAGCTAAGCCAAGAAAGCAATATCCAACGGTGGTTGGTGGTGTTCAGCTCCTAACAGGGAATGCTTCAGTCTTGCAGCATTCAGTCATGGAAGAAAAGAGGCCTGCTTTCCTTAGTAGTCTTGGAAGTGGGCTGTTTTTGAACCTTTTTTACACTTTATTTCTGGAAGTTATCAGAATAGTGCTCTGTATACAAGCACTTTGAACATGTGCATGATCACATATCTGTCAGATTTTTTTTTCAACAAACTTAAGCTTTCTCAGACACACTTTTCCACAACTACTTCTACATTCAGATCACAGAATCACAGAACATCAGGGGCTGGAAGAGACCTCGAAAGTTCATCCAGTCCAACCCTGCTGCAGAGCAGGATCACCTATACCAGATCACACAGGAACACATCCAGGTGGGTTTTGAATATCTCTAAAGAGGGAGACTCCACAACCTTCCTGGGCAGCCTGTGCCAGTGTTCTGTCACCCTCAAAGGGAAAAAAATTCCTCCTCATGTTTAAATGAGACTTCTTATGCCTCAACTTCCACCCGTTGCCCCTTGTCCTGTCACTGGGCATCCCCGAGCAGAGCCTAGCTTCATGCTCTTGGCTTTCACCCTTGGCTGCCCAGAAAGGTTGTAGAGTGTCCTCTCTGGAGACTTTCAAAATCTGCCTGGATGTATTCCTGTGCAACCTGCTAAAGGTGAACCTGCATTAGCAGGGGGATTGGACTAGATGAGGTCCAAAGGTCCCTTCCAACCACTACTATTCTGTGAATTTGCTCTTTCATGTTTCACTTTTAGGTAAAAAAAAATGCATTTTTATAACAACCTACTTTGTTTTATAGCCTAATGTTACCAAAGATTGTCAGATGAAAGCTGATAAACTGTTCTAACCTCCCCGGAAAATATGTTCCTCCCCTTATCTTTCTGCATGGGCTCTGAGATTCAGAGATTTAGGAGATAATTCCAAAGACTGAGTACTTTAACCACTTGTGCACACCCAGTCCCGTTCGCTAGCTCTACCCAGTCCCGTTCGCTAGCTCTACCCAGTCCCGTTCGCTAGCTCTACCCAGTCCCGTTCGCTAGCTCTACCCAGTCCCGTTCGCTAGCTCTACCCAGTCCCGTTCGCTAGCTCTACCTTCTCAGAAGTCACTATTTTAGATTCTGCCTTCATGCAGAAAAAGGTGGGATAATACTTCTGCTACCCATGGGTAGGAGGCTTCTGCCTTTGGATCAGGCATCTAGTCTCATGCAGACACATTCAAGGGGTCTGTTATGGGTCCAGTTTTGTTCAATATGTTCATCAGTGACCTGGATGAGGGGATTGAGTGTACTCTCAGCAAATTCACTGATGTACAAAACTGGAGGGGGCCAGCTGACACCCTGGAAGGGTATGCTGCCATCCAACATGACCTGGACAGGCTGGAGAGCTGGGTGCAAGTGAACCTCGTGAGGTTCAATAAGGACAAGTGCAGAGTCCTGTGTCTGGGGAAATAACACCAGGCACTGGTACAGATTAGGAGGTGTCCTGCTGGACAGCAGCCTCATGGAGAAAGACCTTTAGAGTCCCAGTGGACAACAAGTTATCTATGGGACAGTAATGTGCTCTTGGGGCCAAGAGGTCTAGGGAGGTTCTCCTCCCCCTCTGCTCTGCCCTGGTGAGACCACATTTGGAATACAGTATCCAGCTTTGGGATCCTCAGTTCAAGAGAGACAGGGATCTACTGGAGAGTGTTCAGCAGAGGTCCACAAGGATAATTGCAGGATGTGAACATCTCTCCTGTGAAGCAAGACTGAGAGAAGAGAGGCTGTTTAGTTTTGAGAAGAAAAAGATGGTAACTCAATTCCTAACTGCCTTGTTCAAATATACATTTTTCTTCTAGTAATACAGCTCATTCCAATTTGCATATTGATATCTTCCAAATGCTGTAGTTTTAGGGATGATTTTTAAAGAACTTTTGCTCTGATGACAGCAAATATTATTACTTTTTAAGTAAGAAGTGGAATATAATTTTATTTCACTGACACTTGTCATTATCACATTACAGCAAAGAAAGATCCTCAAATCAAAAGAAGTTTTGCCATTAGCTTCCACATGAGCAGAAGCAGGTCAAAATCCAGGGGACTTAATTACACATTTGTTTAACAGAATTCAAGCTAGAGAAAATCAGCCTAAACCTCAGTTATGCTGTGTTAAATGGTGAGAAACTCTACTTTCAAGTCTTCCCCTGTCTCTACAACTCCAGGAAATAAGAGGTTTCATATTGACTTTTTTTGCCACCTTTGTGTTTGCCTGGGCTGAGTAATGGACAGTAAATACACCTACAACTAATCCCCTGTGGCTCTCTGCCCATCCATAATGGCAAACATCTTAGTCAGTTAAGAAATACACAACCAAGATAAAAGAGCTGAGTCTCAACATTTAGTTGTAGAAATCTGAGTCCTCTTTCTCCTGACAATGATCACTTTGTTCAGTCATATGAAAATATATTACAAACATTAGCCAGTTTAAAGACAAAATATTAAAACATCCACTGTAATATTTATCTTTTGGGACAGAGACCAGATCCACCAAGCAAATACAGAGAATAGCACTAAATTCCAAGGGTCAACCTGTTTTGGTATCACAGATAGGTTTTTGTACTCATTCCCCTGAATTCTACTTATGTCCACCTGTTATTTAGAAACAAAGTTTTTGTAAGAGGATTGCACCTGTACTGCACCTGGCTAATTCTAGAAAGCACTAAATCATCCCTGGAGACATTCAAGGTGAGGCTTGACAGGGCTCTGGGCAACCTGATCTAGCTGAGGATGGCCCTGCTTACTGCAGAGGGGGTTGGACTAGATGACCTTTGAAGGTCTCCTCCATCTCAGACCATTCTGTGAAAGCTGCAAATAAAAGTACATGTTTAGGTAGTCTTTCTAAATTCATTTTCTCTAAGTGAACACTCAGGAGATCAGAAACCTTGTTCATTCCCCTCAGAATGCAAAGATTGTCTGTCAAAGATCACTCCCTAAGCATTTTTAAGTTTTGTCTAAGGAAAATGCTTTGCCATAGCACTTTTTTTCAGCTGACAGCAAAGGATGATATCGCTTGACACTGAATATGTAACCTGTTGGCAACTTGTGTGCTGGCACATGCTCACAGCTGGCTTGGAAATTCATGTGGAGAATGAGCTTAATGAGAACATTTAAACTTAGAGGGAGGCATGAAGCTGATCAGAGGGCTGCAGCACTTCCTCTACGGGGACAGACTGCAAGAGTTGAGGCTGTTCGGCTTGGAGAAGAGAAGCCTCTGAGCACACCTTAGAGCAGCTTTCCAGTACCTGAAGGGGCAGGAAAGCAGAGAAGGGACTTTTTACAAGGCCTTGTAGTGACAGGATGAGGGGCAATAGGTTTGAGCTGAAAGAGGGGAGATTTAAGATTGCAGAACAGAAAGAAATTATTTTACAGTAAGGGTGGTGAGACACTGGAACAGGTTGTCCATGCTCCCTCCCTCGAGGCATTCAAGGCTGGGTTGGATGAAGCCTTGAGNTTGGAGAAGAGAAGCCTCTGAGCACACCTTAGAGCAGCTTTCCAGTACCTGAAGGGGCAGGAAAGCAGAGAAGGGACTTTTTACAAGGCCTTGTAGTGACAGGATGAGGGGCAATAGTTTTGAGCTGAAAGAGGGGAGATTTAAGATTGCAGAACAGAAAGAAATTATTTTACAGTAAGGGTGGTGAGACACTGGAACAGGTTGTCCATGCTCCCTCCCTCGAGGCATTCAAGGCTGGGTTGGATGAAGCCTTGAGCAACTTTATGTAGTGGAAGGTGTCCCTGCTCATGGCGGGCGAGTTGCAACTAGATGACTTTTAAGGGTCCTTCCAACTCAAAACATTCTATGAATCTAAGAGAATAAGGTACAGTTTGCTTTTTGTCATAATTCATTAGTTACATTTCATCTTTCCTCCTCTTAATGTATGTAAAAGAAGTTTGAGTAAGGGTTAAAGTCATTCTTGAAGCTAACCNGGGGGGGGGGGGGGGAATTGCTTTCAGTGATGCACAACTAAGTATTTTAATAAGTCACAGAAAAGAAAGAAAATTTAAGGATAGCAAAGAAACAGCAGACTAGACAACCAGAAAAGGAATATAATATACATTTACTTGCTAGTGATAGACTTTTCTTTTTAATAATGTATGTTTGGATGTAGACTAATATTTTGGCCAGGATACACAAATCTAAAATTGAGTTCACATTTGAATTTGGCACTTTAAGTCACTTTTTATTTTAGCAAACCTGTTGCTCTACCAAATGATGTTTAAAGTTGAATCATCATATCTTTTCAGATTCAACAAGAAAGCATATCCATGTATCTTTATATAGTTAACTTCAGTTTTGTCCTTATAACAGACACTGTAACTTACAGTCTGATGTTCATAGCAAGAAATGCAGTAAATAAGCATTTATTTCCTTTCACATCCTGAGAAGAAAATAGTTGAAGAAAGATACAAGAAAAACTAGATTTCACAAATTCTCCGCTAAGTTCAGTTCCTGCCTAAAAGATTTGAACCCTCGTTCCTATCACTCAGGCGAGTTTTGTCTTCACTAGAGCAGAAAATATTTTTCACTGTTATCAGCCTTTAATTTGGAGCTGCTCTCATAGCAATTGAGAGAAATATATAACAACACTCAAATGGTTAGGACATGCAAAGCCATGTAAAGTGCAAAGCCAACACTAAAATCTGGTTTTGTGCTGCAGACATGTTACAAACCAGAGCCCTCAGCTTTCTTCTTGAAATGTGCCCCAGTCTTAGGTCTCTCCAGTTGATTTGTGGTTTTTCCCTAAAAGGGTACTCCCAAAAAATGTTAGGGATACTGATTTCTGGAATATCCTTCTGACCAAAGAAAAAGGACAATGAATCTTCTAAGAAAAAATTTTTTTTTAATCTGTAACCCTCTTTTTTTGCTTTTCCCAGTGACACTGAAATTTACAAGCCACAGATATGCTCCTGAAGGCACCCCAAGAAATAGCAAAGCTGTCACTGAGATGGACTGAAAATTATTAGGACTTGTGTCTTAGGGTTATTAGGTAATTCACTACAGTTTCTATTTAACATGTTAGCAAAAATGAATTACAACTCTGTCTTTCAGAGTCTGATCTATATTATACTATTCTAACCAGTTTCTAAGGCACTGGTTCGAAATCAGCAAGGAGTACAAAATCAGCTGGGTCTTGAACATGGACAGACTCTACAAGGACCTGGGTTGGGTATGTGAAATCATTAAATATAACTAGAAATAAACAAAAGGCTAAGAAGGGAAATACAGATTTAAAACAATGATAGACTTGGATTCCATTAAAATGGTTTTTTTTCTAACGCATAGAAGGATGGCACTGGCTGTTACCGAAAACTCAAGCACTAGACTCCTACTAAATAAAAAAAAAAATCAGTAACAAGTACTGCAAAAAATAAAGCAGTTTGATGCATCATGTATGTCTATATATCTCATCCTTTTTGCCACAAAGAAAAATAATCTTAAGGTCCTTTATAGGCAATGGATTGAAAGTTCTTCAAAATAAAAACAGAAAGAACCAGTACTGCAGCACTGTTCCATTTGCATATGCTTAGTCACTTGCACATTGGTATTTATAATAAAATGTCTGTAATTAATAAACAATTATTCAAGCTTACATCTTTTAAAAATGTTGTTCTATTCTTATTTAATTGTACTTTCAGACTGTATGAATACAACTCAAAAAATATCTCCTTTGCACGTAAGTCTAAGCTATTGCTATGGGAAGCATGTATAAGGCATTTCAATTAGTGAGAAGCAAGAAGGAATTTTAGTTTTTCTTTTTAAATTAACTGTTGGAACTAAATCACTGTAAGAGAAGGGTAAGTTACTGTAAATGTTTTCCGTTAAATCCTTGTGTTTCCTTCAGTCATTTCAAACAATACAGCTCATTGTCTATCAATCACAGAATTAAAACTGAAGCAACAGCTTTCAGAATTGCTTTAAAGCAGGCATTCCAAACACTGAAATGATACTTTACCTTATTCAAAGAGATTGCAACCATTACAAACTAGGTAAAAAACATTTTAAAAATCAGTTTCAAAAGGGACCTGTCTCTTTCGAGATGGGAACAAGATCTGAAGGGCTCATCCTTTCCTCACTTGAATCTAAATGCAGAAAACATTCCAATCAGACTCCACATCAGTTAACATTGAGGATAGGGAGGTCTCATTTTGTGGAGGTGAAGAGTGTCTTTGGATCATATTTCACCTTCCTCGTGTTCTGCATTCATATGCACACCTCTGAGCTCTCCTTTCATATCCCATCAGAGCTGCTTTAGAGGGTGCAGACTGCTGTCTGATGCACAGCTCCTGGCCTGTGCTTTGCATTTCAATTGTCCAGCAGACTTACAACATCCCATCATATATTTCTGACTGAAACGGCAGCTAAAGTCACTCTTTTCTGAGATTAAAGAATGGCTAGAGGACTTTTTTCCCTACAAAAGATTGCAGTATTAAGGAAAAAAAATCATCAGAGATAATTCAGCATTTCAGCCAAGATTCTTCTTGGCTTGTGAATGCCCCTGCTCTGGTGAACTGAAACCAGGAGCATACTTGGTGTTTGGACTTTATTCCAAGCAAACACTGATACAGGCAAGTTCCTAGATGAAACTAAGGAAGCTAAAGATAAATCTATTTAAAAACACTGTGGCTTTCACTCACTATACGTCCATTTTCTAATACAGGAATAAGGCACGTGTGTAAGATGAAGCCAGGAGGGACTGCTTGGGAAAGGGCAGGCTGGTTATTACTCTGTCCCCACTGCATATTTTTTCACCAGCACAAAAATAATTAAGTTTTTAAAAGGAACTGTTCCAGTATAATTCATTTTCTCATTCAAAAATCTTCCCAAGTTCCTTTTTTTTGTTTTGGGTTTGTTTTTTGTTTTGTTACTGTTTTTTAAGTTTTCTAAGTCAAATGACAGAGTCCTTCTGAGACTGGTTCTTGTTTGCTCTGGTAGTAACTATGCTTTTTTGGTTTGTTGCTTGGTTTGAGATTTTTGCTGGTGGATTTTTAAATTTTTTTTTTTTTGTGGTTTTTTTTGGGTTTTTTTTTTTTTTTTTTTTTTTTTTTAAAATCACTGAGGACTATCTTACTGGTTAGTCAAGGAGAACTACTAAGAATGCTAACTTGATCTCCTTTTCCACCCCAGTTGGAATGGACGCAGAAGAGGAGCTTTGTCTAAACATAGGCTTACGATTTTCTACATCTCACTCAGAAGCTCTGCCCATATCTTCAAAAATCACAATGGTTCCTCCAAGAGAAATACACATAAAAGGGCATTTTTTTATTAAAAATAGCTAAAACAAACAAATATCAAGTGCTTATGAGTTCCAGAGCATCTCTGAGTGAATGAAGATTGAGGCATAACTCAGATATTTACTAAATAGTTGTTCATTATTGAAGTTGAAGCAATATATGCATGGTCCATCACAACTTGATGGTTGTATATATATGTGTATACTAAGAGGAGGAAAAACCAAGTCTTGAAGACCTCTTTTAAAATGTTATCCTGTAGTACTGCCTAATACAGCAGATGGAAGAGGTTCTTAGGTGGACAGTTACAGTGACTCTGGTATATCCAACGTGTCTGTTAACACATTCATAATTTCACACTTTGTCAGTTTGATTTTAATGGTTCATTAATAACTTTTATACCCTGCTATGCCCTCTATCCCAAAGATGGTGCTTGACTGCATACTAGTGTGCTAGTAGGTGGTAGTTTCTGAATCACAAAAATGCCAGTCTGTTATTTCCTTACTTATGGATTTGAACATAATTTTTTTTGGGTGGGGAGGGTGTAGTTTTGATGAAGGTAAAAGGTAACTACTATTCCATGTATAACAAGCTTCAAGAACATAAGTTATTATGGGTAAAAATTTTCTCCCACCATAAGTCAGAAGTCAAACTACCACAGATTTCATAGCCCTAGTCAATCACACCTTACTAGAGGACTGGGTGACATCCTGTTTATGGCTTGGATTCAGGAAGGTACGAATGTATAATCTGAGCTCATCGCTTTCCTAAAAATCATAATCTAGGCTCACTAAAGTATGAGGTATAAGAAGTGTGCCAAATACAACACAACCTTAGACTTCACCAGGATGAACAATATTAAATATTGCTATTTGTTTCTTGTTGTATGTATTTCATGAGTTCATTAGTCAGGATTGTGAATATTGATACTATTTTAACAAGCATGCCGATACCAAAGGTAAGCCAAGAGGAAAATCCACTATGCATATTTCAAATATCATAAATATGTCTGCATGCCTCATACATTCCCAGAATGTTTCAAACATAAATATCTGTAAACATTAAATTCTCTAATATTCGAATATGCTAGATACTCATAGCTTTTCTCTGTGTCACAACAGAAAGTCAGGTGATAAATGCAGTTAACATTTATGTCAACAGTTTTCCTTTGTGCCTTTTGTTAGTTTTCATACAGTAACCCACATCTCTTTGGCTGCACACCCTTTCCAGGGCAGACTAGAAAAAAAATAAATTACATGTGGCTACACAACACTTCAGGTTATTTAGAAAACAAAACAGCTTACCACAAATGAAGTACAGTTCTGCTGCAGCCACAGTTAGGCCTTAGATTATAATATGATGCTATAGTCATATTTGATAGCAAGATTAAGCTCAAGTATTTGGCTCACAATTCATCTTAGAAAAGCACTAAGTTAATGTATTACTGTTCAGCTGCTTTTCAGGATGATGGCTGAAAGCATCAGCATGATTCCTATGCATCACCTTGAAGGGTACAGTAAGAAAAAAATGTGTTAAGCATGTAGTAAGGTAAAGCCATTGCATCTTCCAAACATACCTGCTAACTGGATGATGCCGTGTCTTGCAACATCGTAGTAGGGATGATTGATATTTAGCTCAGGATCCCCAAGTGGGGGAGGTATAAATGTTTTTTCCTGTTCTGACTGTGCATCTTCCGCTTCATCTTTCTGCAGTTCTAAAGGAGCAAGCACAAATGCTTCAGTGCTAACAAGCAGAGAAAACCTTTGCCTCTGATACATTAGTGAAGGGTTGAATACT
Organism: Ramphastos sulfuratus; assembly: GCA_013399055.1. Lineage (NCBI taxonomy): Eukaryota > Metazoa > Chordata > Aves > Piciformes > Ramphastidae > Ramphastos > Ramphastos sulfuratus. Next base: position 90,940 of record WBNM01043913.1, on the reverse strand, counting down.
AGCTCAGTTTGACAAAATCACAGGCCTTTATCACCATTTGTTACCATTTCAAATCAGTTTCTTGTTCTTTACCCTTTCTTATGAATGGGAAAGGCAATGTTACAATACTTCAAAGGATGCTCAACATCCTCCTTAAGAATAGTATCCACTGTGATGTTCATAAAAATCTTGACAATGACTAGACAGCTGGTGTGCTGTGACCTTGCTATTCACCATTGCTAGTGTTGTCATGTCATTTTCTACACTCCCACAATCTGCTTGTTGCATCTATCTACAGCTTTTTCCCTTTTATTTTGAGGTTGCTGAAATGGAAATGTCAAAGTTTCAGTACACTAAGGCGTGCATTGACAGATACTCCACATTAGCACTCAGTGTTAAGGCTGAGAGCAGACTCATTACTCTGCATAAAAGCAGCAAACTGAAAACAAATCCCCATGTCATTTTCCCCCAAACCCCACTGTTTCCATGAAATCCTTTATCCTTAGGCAAGGAAGCCAAGCGTCCATCCAGCATATACTAGAGCTAGAGGCCAAGCAAAGTTGTGTGTGTCTGCTCAAAACCCCACTAAAACAAATGTGCATCCTTTCTCCCAACTTCAGTAGCTCCCAGATCATGGAATTAAAATCTATTCTACATTGAAACGAGCAACACAAGATCAACTGAACTTGTCCAGGTTTTGGGGGGCTTGTTTTGCTGCTTTTGGGGCTTTTTTTTTTTTCCTCCAAACTGTTTTTAGATTCAGAAAAATACTGATCCTAAGTATAGAACCTGAGGCCATTTTCTCTCATCACCTGTTACTAGGGAGAAGAGATCAACATCCACCTCACTACAGCCTCCTTTCCAGGTAGCAGTACAGTGCAAGGTCTCCCTTCAGCCACCACTTCTCCAGACTAAACAACCCCAGTTTCCCCAGCTACTACTCATAAAACTTGTTCTGAAGACCCTTGACCAGCTTCGTTGCCCTTCTCCAGACATGTTCTGGCACCTCAATGTCTTTCTTGTAGTGAGTCCCCCAAAACTGAACCCAGTACTCAAGTATATATCCAAAAGAACAGAGGTTCTGGGACAGTTATTGTTGCTAACACATTATTCAAATGAATGTTTTCTAGAAACTGCTAGGAATAACATTAAGTAAAAAGGCATGGTAACATTAACTGGAACAATATTCTTTCACTTTAAGGAATGTTTCTGTCCCAAGAGCTGGGAAGAATAACAAACGTAACATAATGTAGTCCATGAATTCCGCGATTTTTTTTTCCTTTTTAAAAGTATCTATATCATGTTAAAACCTGAAACAAAATAATGTTTTCTTTGTTCTATTAATTTGTTTGGATTTTGGGTTGTTTTTCCATTTCAGTAGCCACCTAAAGTAACAAAAAGTTTCAAAGACCAGAGAGAAGAAGAAACGGAAAGCACTTGTCTCAGAGTTTGGTGCCACTGGCAGAATTCTGGGGTTTTTTGACCATGGGCTGCTTTACAGGCCCGCTGGCAACAGACAGGGAATTTCTATCTTGAAAGGGAAAAGGATCCTGGGGCAAGAGCTAGCAGGGCTCATTGAAAGGGCTGTAAACCAGGCTGGAAGGGAGATGGGGATGAAACCAGGCTTGCTAGAGAGGAGCCTGAAAGCAGCACGCTAATACCCATGGGATGGTATGGTAGTAAGGCCTTGCAGTTGCCTTTTCAGTGGAGGTAGGGCATGATGATCCATGTGGAAGTAATAACACAAAAGCTGATGGACTGGTAACTACTGAAGCATCTGAGAACTGTCTGGAGGGAACTAGGGCTTCTCCCCCTAAGAAGGTGGCAGGACCATTAGCCCAGCTGAAGTGCATCTATACCAATGCTGAGATGCTCAATGCCTTCTTTGCCCCAGGCTTTAATAGCAGGACTATTTGTTTGTGGGTAGCCAGCCCCTCAAGCTAGAAGACAGGGATAGGTACAGGAGGAGAGGAAATGGTGAGTGACCTGATGAACCACCTAGACATACACAAGCCAGATGGGTTACACCCAAGAGTGCTGAAGGAGTTGGCGGATGTGTTTACCAAGCCACTCTCCATGATTTATCAGCAGTCCTGACTAACTGGGGAGGTCCCAACTAACCGGAGATTAGCAAATGTGACACTCATGTACATGAAGGGCTGGAAAGAGGAGCTGGGGAACTATAGACCTGTAAGACTGACCTTGGTGCCAGGGAAGGTCATGGAGTAGATCATCTTGAATGCCATAACACACATTTACAGGACAACCAGGCCCAGTCCTTATGGGTTCATAAAGGGCAGGTCCTGTTTAACAATCCTCATCTCCTGCTATGACAAGATAACCTACATGGTAGACATGGGAAAGGCTGTGAATGTTTTTTACCTGGACTTAGATAAAACCTTTGATACTGCTCCCCACAGCATCCTCACGGAGAAACTGGCTGCTCATGGCTTGTATGTACTCTGCTGAATCAAACACTGGTTGGATGGCCAGGCCCAAAGAGTAGTAGTAACTGGAGTTAATCCAGTTGGCAGCAGGTCACAAGTGCTGCCCCCCAGGGCTCAGTGCTGGGGTCACTCCTGTTTGACATTTCCATCAATGATCTTGACAAGAAGATTGAGAGCACCCTCAGCGAGTTTGCAGACACCACCAAGTTAGGTGAGAGTGTCGATCTGCTGGAGGGTAGGATGGCTCTGCAGAGAGACCTGGATAGGCTGGATCAACAAACTGAGGGCAATAGGACCAAGTGCTGAGTCCTGCACTTAGGATGCAGCAACCCCACGCAGTGCTACAAGTGTGAACCATTAATCATAATCCACTGGAACTTAGTAGGTTTTATTGAAAGTTAAATGTATATATATTCAAGTTAAACTCAACAGAAACTATCAGCAAATTAACTACAGCCTTTGGTACAGAGAGGCAAAAAGCTAAATCTTTCTGTAATTTCTTTTTTAACTAGGCATAAAAGGAGGTTTCCAAAGAGCAGAGGTAAGAATTTTTGAGATACCTGCCTTTGAGATATGCTAATGAACTAGAGAAGTAAAAATGAACAAAAAAGAAACTAAAAAACCCCACAAACAAAAAAAGAGGTGAGGTCCCTAATGCCATAGTCATATTGCTCAGCTTAACTTTCTTGGAGATAACATGCAACACAGCAATCTCCGTGCTCATTCAATACTTGTCTGTTTGGAGTAATGACTCCCATTTGTGCCACAATATGTGATGATGGTGATATTCCAATGGGCTAGAATTGCACTAGGAACATCTACCAATAATTTATAAAAGATGCATGTATTAAATCAACCTTCAGCTCTAATGGCTTTAATAGGGTACCCATCAGTACAATGGTTGTAATTCATATTGGATTACTCCAAGAAGTATTGCAAAATGTTGGCGAAGCCTCTCAGCTACTGCAGATGTTCTATTAAATCACCTGTAACTCTACCCAGATGTCATTTCAAGTATAATAAAAAAAATATTTACCTATTTCAGCTAACTTCTCATAGTCAATTTCAGACATGTTTCCCCTTAGGAACAAGTCTATGTAGATCTTGCTAACTGATTCTTGCAGGAACCCTACAAAAATAAAGAGAAGTAGTTGTCATCACAATTCACCTACCATACAAATACAACAAGGAAACACCCCAACATCAGCATTAGGCTACCATTTTCTTACAACATAGAGTATTATTAAAATATTTCAAACCAGTTGTCAAAAACAAATGACCACCAAAAAAAAAAAAAACCAAAACCAAACAAAAATCCCCAAAGAAAATACAAAAACAAAACAAAACCCACAAACAAACCAAACCCAGAAAAGCTATGTAGAGTAATAAGACATTCAACAAAACAGACCTGGTTTTATTTCAGGAGGGTTATTCTTCAAAATATCTGGAATACTGTGTACAGTTCTGGAGCCCCCAACACAAAGAGGACATGGATCTATTGGGGCAAGTCCAGAGGAGTCCATGAAGATGCTCAGAGGGTTGGAGCAGCTCTGAGAACAGGCTATGAGAGTTGAGGCTCTTCAGCCTGGAGAAGAGAAGGCTTCGAGGAGACTTTGTGGTAGCCTTCCAGTATCTGAAAGGGGCCTACAGGAAGGCTGGGGAGGGACTATTTGCAGATCTTGTAATGACAAGATGAGGAGTAATGGGTTTAAACTGGCAGAGGGGAGATTTAAACTAGATGTTAGGAAGAAGTTCTTTATGGTGAAGGTGGTGAGACACTGGCACATGTTGCCCAGGGAGGCTGTGGATACTCCCTCCCTGGAGGTGTTCAAGGTCTGGTTGGATGAGGCCTTGAGCAACCTGTTCTAGTGGGAGGTATCACTGTCTATGATGGGGGAGTTGGAAATAGATGATCTTTGAGGTCCCTTCCAGCCTAAACCATTCTATGATTCTATATATTACATATTTTTAATGATAAACAACAGAATTTCAGCTTATTTCACTCCCAGAAACAAAGAAACAAATAAGCTTAAATTAATTTGCCTGATGAAGATGATATGTAAACTCTATACCTTAAACACCAAGGGCACTTACATTCTACAGGAGTTGTAACTTTTAAAACAGAAAACATCCTATGCTTCACGTCACATGAGCAAGCACCACGAAAATTTCAAGTGTGTATTAATATTTTTTTTTAAAGTAGGAAAACCCCTGGCTTTTTCTGTGTGTAATCACTGCTTTCTGTCAAATGTTCTGCAGAGTGCTTTGCAAACAGAATACTAAGTAACATACCCAAAGCATTCATCAGGAGCAGAGAATAAGACTTGGAAGATCTGTGTCCTGAAGCAGCTGCTCCCAAGTACAAAATGAATACTTCCCTTGAATTAACTTGGGTATGGAGGTAAGAAAGAAACTTAGTTTTTACAATCCTTCTTAATGAATTTTAAATCCTCGTTTCACATCAGTTTGATTTCACCTAAATGCGCTCATTAAGAAGGTAACAGGCAAATTCATGGTATGCTTGTTGGAGAAAAAAAAAAAAGGCATACACAAGCCCGTTGTTCTCCTCTGTTCTTCTCATTTAAGTTCCATTTAAACATAAAGGAGGAATTAAACATAAAAGGTTTTTCCTGTGAGGGTGACAGAACACTGGAACAGGTTGCCCAGGGGAATTGTGGAGTCTCCCTCTCTCCAGGTATTCAAAACCTGCCTGGATGTGTTCCTGTGTGATCTGGTATAGGTGATCCTGCTCTGCAGGGGGGTTGGACTGGATGACCTTTTGAGGCCCCTTCCAGCCCCCAACATTGTGATTCTGTGATTCTCATGTTGTCCTCCTCTTAACTCTGTTGGATTTTGTGTTGCTCCTACCAAGCACTGAAACTGGGAAATTCTTTTTGACCAAGAGGGAGACCAGATAGTTTGTCTGTCTGTTTCTGCCTACTCTATCTCTCTTAAAGCTTAAGTAGGTTTATACTAGAAGTTTGAGAGCTAAATACCATCCTTTTTCAAGCAGAGAAGAGAAATATAAGCAGCTCATTATAAATATGATACACATTAAGAAAACAAGTAAATGCCTGATTAATTATAAGCATATGCTTACGCATTTTCCTTAAGAAATTAGTCTTTAGAATGACCACAGCTAGTACTTCAGGAACTAAAGCTGGGCTCTAACTGGCTTTTGCAGTCTATCCTTTCAGTTTTGGTTTTTGCAGGTAAATTTGCATATGACTACAACTCCCAAGTTCTACAGTAAAACAAGTACCTGCTAACCATCACAACACTGCAAAGAGCTTCTGATGGCTAATGAAGGTTTTCCATACATTTTCAAAACATTTCTTAGATCAATCCAATAACATAGATGGATGGATCAAGCACAGATGACACCAAGCTGTGCAGTGTGGTTGACAGACTAGAGGGACAGGATCCCATTCAGAGGGACCTGGACAAGCTGGAGAAGTGCACCCAGGTGAACCTCATTTGGTCTAATGAGGCCAAATGCAATACATCTCTTGCCTGAATTTAGTAGCAAGACCAGTTGTTCACTGGATACCCAGCCTCCTGAGAATTTTAGGAGAATGATAGGAACGTTGTCAGGGTATCTAGGAATACAATGAGGAAACCCAAAGTCCTCTCAGAATTTGGTCTGGCACAGGAAGTAAAAGAGAACAAATACATCAGCAGTAAAAGGAGAAACAGTGAAAATATGGGCCCACTGCTGAATGGTGAGGGAGCCCTGGTGACAGAGGATGCAGAGAAGGCAGTTACTGAATGCCTTCTTTGCTTCAGCTAAGATGAGCCCTCAGGAATCCCAGACCTTGGGAGGTAAGAGAGCCTGGCAAAAGGAATACTTCCCAGTGGTCAGTGAGGATTGGACCTTTCCATCCTATTGAATGTTAACTGTAAGTAATAACAAAACTCATTACTCATAAAAACCAGGCTATGTCTTTGACACCAGAATGCTTTTCAGATAATGTGAGTACTGAAAGGCTCAATGAATTAATAGAATGGGGGGAAAACCTCTTCTTGACCCATCTTGAATAAAAAAAAAAACAAAACAAAACAACAAAAACCAAAACAACCAACCTCATACAATCCTTCTGCTGCGTAACATGGACTAAAACCCAATTTCTCCTTCATACTAATTGCTAACACTACAGTTAGAAGTAGCAGCTGATTCCAAAGAGGGTAGAATTAAACCTCTCCCAAAACCTGCTGAAAGTCATCTGGCTTTGTAACAGCAGAGTTGCTGTGCAAGTGAGAGCAACTGCTACAGCATTCAAATGCTTGCAAACATTTCGTGCACAGAGTTACTGGGAAGCTAGAAATAATTTAGATGGAATCAAAGAATAATGGAAATGGGGAAGAAACCATCTGTCCAGTTTTCAGCTTACTGTTCACTTGGGGCAGCAGCTACAAAGTTTCCAGTTACAAGACAAATTTACTGTAACGCCCTCGGAAATGGATTTTCCGCTGACCGCAGCATTCTCTGTTCCTAGGAGATAACAGAGCATTCCAGGCCACGGATCGCTGTTTCTAGTAAACTGTCAGATTTAGTGCTTTCCCCCACCTCACTCCACCAGGGAAAAAAAAAAAAGAAAAGAAAAAAGAAAAAAAAAAAAAAGAGCCCTGAAGAGCCAAACGACAGGACTCCCATTAGTGACAGAAATTTGAAAGTATTTTACAAAATACCACATCCTATATCCCTCCACAGGCAAGGTTATTGCTTACTGACATCCCTCAAAGGGCATTACTCCACAAAAAAATGAAGGAAGTCATGCACACAACTGCTTGACAGTGAACTTGCATCTACAAATAGTCCAAACGAAGGCAAGAGATTCCTCCCAGTCTGTTCTTTTTGTTCACTCAGCTGTCAGGTATGTTCTTCAAATTTAAATAATCTGATTTCTCTTCCCCTGCTTCTTCCCCTCTAATGTTCTTGCCTTCCACTGATACTCCTTGTACCTTTAAAAGGTGTGACAGCTCGCTATGTAACATCAGTATGTGGTTTACATTTTGATAGCGTAAGAACTCCACATAAACCCAATATTTGTTAAGGAGTATTATCTACAAAATCAGGTAAAGTGTCTTCAGAAGACTATTTTATTATTTAGAATACTGCAGGAACTTTGCTGCAGAATTTAGAAACACAGCGGCAACATGAGCTGAGTGCTTAACATACTCATGAAAAGAGTATTCAAAGCATTCTCTATTTTTCCCATAGCTTGCCTGCACTAAATAGTATTTTCCCTCAGCATACCTCCTACATAATGTCTACCAAAACCAAAGTCCATGTTCATCATTAGCAGTTGGTTTCAGGTAGATGTAAACACTTAGCTGTGCTTACCAGGCTGACCAGACAGGAAATAGAAACTATGTAAGAAAAAGACAGACGGATGAAACCATTCTTAAAATAAAAGGAGTCTCCTGTTTTCTCTGATTTCTCTGTCCACACCAAGAACCAGTACAGATGCACTCCTGTCCTCTGCAAGGGTGCCAACTGCAGAGAGTGAGACTTTGCGCACATCAAGCAGAGCTGTGCAGTTGCATAGGTGGCTTTGCACAAAACTGAAATGCCCTTTTAAAAACAAAAATACTGTGAAGCCTGGAAAAGTAAATATTCTAGTGTTAATTCCACATTTAAATATTGATGAGAAGCATCCAGAACTTTGGGAAAATTTAAACAGCTTTAATTTTATTCCACTTTCCATTCAGGCTCTAATCCTAAATGAATGTTACTACTGTAATAAGTTTCATTCAATTTTGATGCAGGAAAGATAAACATACACAGATTTCCAGTACTGGTCACACTTCTCTGTATTGCCAAAACATTTTAAACCAAACTTCCCAGAAAAAAATAATTTCGAAGGAAAAAAATAATTCAGTAAATTGGAAAAAAAGAAGTGAAGGATGATGGTGCACACATAGGTAAATTCTTATTTACAATCAGAAAAGTATTATGTTTTAAAGTTCAGTGCAAGTTTACAAAGTTATCCAACTATATATGAATACTTGCTAACTTTAAAAGCACAATCTCTATTCTTAATTGCATCTACACAAATTGATTTCCATACCACTTAGCACACAAAAATGTCTTGCAAAAATACTACAAATATTCCTGCAACTGTTCAGCATTTACCTTGTGCAAAAATTTTAACATGGCTTGGGTTATTACATGTTAAAGTTGACAACACTGTTCTTTCAGAATTAACAGAAACAGTAAAAAAATAAATTATAATGGGTGATGGTACATATTGTCCTAAACTTGGAAAGAAGCCCAAATTATTTAGCTGGGGTTTTTTTCAATATTTATCCCTGGATAAATAGTAAAGTAGTATTCTTTAACCACATAACTCCCCAAACAGCTTTGTTTATTTGGAATTTTGAAGGCACACAGAAATGGGGGCTTTGCTCCTCCAGCACTTGGGCCACCCAGAGCACATTTGCATTGTAAATCTGAGCTAGGATAAAACTCCCCACAGGAAATCCATCCAGTGTAGCCATGCAGAAAGCCTGGGTGGTGACTGAGCTTGGCAGAGCCGTCAGCGAGGACAGTGTGCTATGGGTATTTGGCATTTCTGGGTTCCTCACGCCGACTGTGCATTACTTCCCTGTAAGAGTCTGCACCCCAAACTCTACTGTCTTGCTCCCAGGTATTATTGCTCTTCATTCTACGGACTCTGCTTTTGATGCCAATTTTTGCTGGCAACTCACCTCTGTCTTTTTATTCTTACATTCTTTCAATGCTCCCATTTCAAGATGGGACAGGATAGTCCTGTCTTCTCTTCAGGCAAATGCCACCTTTTTGATAAGTCTGATCCTTGCTGGCAATGGGAAGGAGGAGGGGGAGTCATAGAATCATAGAATTGTTTTAGTTGGGAAAGACTTTTAAGATCAACGACACAATGTGGTGATCAATGGCACAATGTCCACCTGGAGACCAGTGACAAGTGGCGTCCCTCAGGGGTCAGTGCTGGCACCAGTGCTGTTTAACATCTTTGTCAGTGACATGGACAGAGGAATCGAGTGCACCCTCAGCAAGTTTGCAGATGACACCAAGCTGTGTGGCACAGTCCACTTGCTAGAGGGCAGGGATCCATCCAGAGGGACCTGGACAGGTGGGCCCATACCAACACTATGAAATTCAACATGGCCAAGTGTAAGGTCCTGCACCTGGNACAGGCTGTCCAGGGAGGTTGTGGATGCTCCCTCCCCGGAGGTGTTCAAGGCTAGGTTGGACGAGGCCTTGAGTGACCTGTACTAGTGGGAGGTGTCCGTGCCTATGGCAGGAGGTTGGAACTAGATGATCCTTGAGGTCCCTTCCAACCTTACCATTCTATGATCATCAAGGCCGACAGTTACCTAACTCCACCAAGTCTGGTCCTAAACCACATCCCTTAGCACCACATCTCTGCTTCTTTCAAAGACCTCCAGGGATGGGGATTCAACCACTTTCCTGGGGAGCCTATTCTACTAGTAGTTAACAACCCCTTCGTGGAGAACATTCTGCTAACAGCCAAGCTAAACTTCCCTGGTGCAATTTGAGGCCATTTCCTCTAACCCTATCACTTGTTACTACAGAGAAAAGACTGAAACGCACCCTGCTCCAAACCTCCTTTCTGGTAGTTGTAGACAGCCATAAGTTCTCCCCTCAGTCTCCATTTCTGCAGACTAGATAAACCCAGTTCCCTCAGATACTCCTCAGAAGATCTGTTCTTCAGACACTTGACATCAACAGCTATTGAATCAGCCAGTGACCTGCTGCTTCTCACCCTGCCTGTGTTTCCAGTCTTACTTCTCCCTGCCCATTCAAGTGTCTCTTTATTCCTTCTTTAATTCCTCTCACTTTGTTGTTCTGCCTTCCCATCCAAGTTCTTCTTCTCCTACTTCTCTCGTCTTTCCCTGTGTTCATCTCTTTGTCTCTTCCACAACTCTTGTGTTCTCCGGCTTCTCCTGAGTTCCTTCGTCTTCCTTTGTGAACACTTTTTCTCCTCTGACTACCACCACACCTGCTAGTTTACACAACCCTTGGCTTTATTGATGTCCAAATTCTCCTGCCTGCAGTACTCTATTCTAAACTCTCGCTTGGCAGCAGAATCGCACTGGAAACTCTTGGGCTGCACACAAATAAATGAACTTCCAAGGCTGCAGACCCTCCAGGAACAAACACGTGAGAAGTACATAACTGCAGTCCACTACATTACTTACTGCTGCTCTGGTATGTGTTGGGACAGAATTCTTTACAAAACCTACAAGCAGATCTCTTATTTGTACAACTTCCTAAATTATTAAGCCTTAAGAGTTTATTCCGCTATACTTACTCCGCTATGCTTTTATTTGTATTCCCATATTACTTACTTATACTAGCAACTAAAACTGTACTTTTCTAAGCAACGCTTTTCATTTGCAATACAGTGTCTGGTGAAGCTCGATAGCTCAATAACCTAATACACAAAATTTTCATCACTGAGTTACCAGTGTGAATACAAAGAAAGCAATGTTTCCCACGTAGATGTGTAGTAGCAAAGACAGAAGAGACCAGTTAATTATTTTTATCAAAGATGTTAAGTGCAACTGTGAAGCATATTCTTAATACCCATTGGTTCTAACCTTGGTAGAACCACAATTTATTCATGTTGCTGAAGGGAGGGAAGGAGGTGCTTACATGCTATACTGTACTTACGTTATCAGAATTCAGTTTCTGATGCCATCAACTGGGCAGATTTTAAACAGCACTCTGTGCATTTAAAGCAAAGACTTGCTATATATATATAAAATAGATAAAGCAGCATTTGCTAGACTATGCAAGAAATACAATTCTCAGCAGGGAGGATGGTAAACACACTCCTGAAACAAGAAGTTCAGTTTTTAACAGGCAGAATTTCTCTCAGGGAGAAAACTGTATTCATTAGAGGTTTCTGGTTTGGCTATGGTTGGGGTTTGGCTCTGTAGGGTTTTGAGGCAGGGTATTCTTGCGGGTTGTTTGTTTTACATATACATAGACTTTTATCTAAGAAAACTTAGAGTGTAATTGCCTGCAACAGTACAGATTCTGGAGTGGGAAACGAGATAGGAAAGTACATTGTGCTGCACAAGGCAGTAACTATCACATCCTTCCTCTGGCAGAGGCCACTGTGGTTCAGGATGCCCTTTACAAGCCCTATGGGATGCAGAAACCCAATTCTATCCACTCCTCTCTCCTCCAATAGCTGACTCTAGACTGCAGGCTGCCATGTAGATGTCATTCACCTAATAAAACATTTTTGCACAGATACATAATACATCCAATCGCAACATATATTGCAACATGACTGCCTCTGTAATTCTTGTGATCACTTCTGTTGTAGGAATGGAGCAGGCAGGTAAAAAAAAAAAAAAAAGGTAAAAATAAAAAGCAGCTTACATTTCAAACCTACAAGTTCTACTACACAACCCATCACTAGCTTTCCTCCTCTGCTGGGAAATCAGTGATGCAGTCTTTTCACTGACCACAAAATAGGGAAGCACTGTCTTTTCTCCCTGCCCGATGTACCCTCTGGTGGAAAAAGGCTGAGGGGAGACCTCATTGCTGTTTACATCTACTTGAAGGGAAGTTGTGGAGATGGTGGTGCTGGTCTCTTTTCACAGGTAGCTGGAGACAGAACAAGAGGCAATGGCCTCAAGCTGAAACTGGGTAGGTTTAGATTGGACATTAGTAAAAAGTTTTTTGTGGAGAGAGTGGTCAGGCACTGGAATGAGCTGCCCAGGGAGATGGTTGCATCACCAACCCTGGATGTGTTTAAGAGTTGTTTGGATGTAGTGCTTAGGGATATGGTTTAAGGTAAATCTTGTAGAGTAGGGTTCTAGGTTGGACTTGGGGATCCTGAGCGGCTTTTCCAACCTGCACGTTTCTGTGATTATGCAAGTCAAAAAAATCTACTTATGGGGAGAATTTAGCATGCCATGGTGAAATAAAAATGGTTTCCCTATAGCATAGGAATATCTGCATTTATCAGCCATTCCCAGTCCTGAAAGCGCTAACATGAAGGGATTATTTCTATTCATTACTGGCAGAGAGGTTTTGGAAATACTCTTTTGTTGTCTGAAACAGCACAGCTATTTGCTTATCACAGCCACTCGTTCATCTGGCACAGTGCAAGCACAAGATAAAAAAAAAGTACCTAATGTAGAACCAATTAGCAGAAAGCCATGTATGCTTGTTGTATCATTAGGGTAAAATTATCTGAACATGGCTAAGTGGCTGCAATACAACACACTACACCACCACTTTTTTGATTCAGTGCAAATGTTTATCGACTAAACAAAGATTACTATAATGCACTCATAATAAACACTAATGATCAGTCACCCACAGAAACTGCTCTCTAAATTAATATACTGTAATACACTCTAACACAGTAGAATTATGTTGGGCTGAACTGATGCTTAACTAGCGCTTCCATCTCAAGGGATTATGCACTTCCAGTTGCAGACAAGTATATTTTTAAGACTGTGTTTATTAATTAAATTAATCTGACAAGTTACTGGACAAAGGGTTGGTGTATTATGATAAAAAAGGAGGTTTAATTGTATAATTATTCACTGGGGATTCCTCCGACTGGAATAAATTAGAGCTTTTAAAATAAATTAATATGCTGCTTATATTTATGCAACATGGGCTAATGTTTCCAGTTCTTGTCAACAGATAGCAATACCCAGTCTTAACATCACTCCTCCCACCTCCAAGCTCCATCAAAATGAAATGCTACTGTAAAGCACAGGAGGCAAGTTCCAAAAGCCATTTTATCAGGTGAATAAAAAGCCCACATTTAGTTTTAAATCTCAATTTAAAAAACCACAAAAAACAAGTTAACAGCACCTATTGTTCCACTGTTTCTCCATTTACACTGAATTGTTTCTTAATCAGTGCACTGAAGACCTAGTTAGTTGTTGGCTTGCCTGAAACAATTATTTCTGCATTAATTCACAAGTATTAAATGTTTTCCACCTGGCCAGTTTGCATCATAACTTAGTGAACAAGGCAGGAAATTACATGCTGCAAAGCCTGGCAGTGTTCTAACTATAAATGTTCANATCCACTCCTCTCTCCTCCAATAGCTGACTCTAGACTGCAGGCTGCCATGTAGATGTCATTCACCTAATAAAACATTTTTGCACAGATACATAATACATCCAATCGCAACATATATTGCAACATGACTGCCTCTGTAATTCTTGTGATCACTTCTGTTGTAGGAATGGAGCAGGCAGGTAAAAAAAAAAAAAAAGGTAAAAATAAAAAGCAGCTTACATTTCAAACCTACAAGTTCTACTACACAACCCATCACTAGCTTTCCTCCTCTGCTGGGAAATCAGTGATGCAGTCTTTTCACTGACCACAAAATAGGGAAGCACTGTCTTTTCTCCCTGCCCGATGTACCCTCTGGTGGAAAAAGGCTGAGGGGAGACCTCATTGCTGTTTACATCTACTTGAAGGGAAGTTGTGGAGATGGTGGTGCTGGTCTCTTTTCACAGGTAGCTGGAGACAGAACAAGAGGCAATGGCCTCAAGCTGAAACTGGGTAGGTTTAGATTGGACATTAGTAAAAAGTTTTTTGTGGAGAGAGTGGTCAGGCACTGGAATGAGCTGCCCAGGGAGATGGTTGCATCACCAACCCTGGATGTGTTTAAGAGTTGTTTGGATGTAGTGCTTAGGGATATGGTTTAAGGTAAATCTTGTAGAGTAGGGTTCTAGGTTGGACTTGGGGATCCTGAGCGGCTTTTCCAACCTGCACGTTTCTGTGATTCTGCAAGTCAAAAAAATCTACTTATGGGGAGAATTTAGCATGCCATGGTGAAATAAAAATGGTTTCCCTATAGCATAGGAATATCTGCATTTATCAGCCATTCCCAGTCCTGAAAGCGCTAACATGAAGGGATTATTTCTATTCATTACTGGCAGAGAGGTTTTGGAAATACTCTTTTGTTGTCTGAAACAGCACAGCTATTTGCTTATCACAGCCACTCGTTCATCTGGCACAGTGCAAGCACAAGATAAAAAAAAAGTACCTAATGTAGAACCAATTAGCAGAAAGCCATGTATGCTTGTTGTATCATTAGGGTAAAATTATCTGAACATGGCTAAGTGGCTGCAATACAACACACTACACCACCACTTTTTTGATTCAGTGCAAATGTTTATCGACTAAACAAAGATTACTATAATGCACTCATAATAAACACTAATGATCAGTCACCCACAGAAACTGCTCTCTAAATTAATATACTGTAATACACTCTAACACAGTAGAATTATGTTGGGCTGAACTGATGCTTAACTAGCGCTTCCATCTCAAGGGATTATGCACTTCCAGTTGCAGACAAGTATATTTTTAAGACTGTGTTTATTAATTAAATTAATCTGACAAGTTACTGGACAAAGGGTTGGTGTATTATGATAAAAAAGGAGGTTTAATTGTATAATTATTCACTGGGGATTCCTCCGACTGGAATAAATTAGAGCTTTTAAAATAAATTAATATGCTGCTTATATTTATGCAACATGGGCTAATGTTTCCAGTTCTTGTCAACAGATAGCAATACCCAGTCTTAACATCACTCCTCCCACCTCCAAGCTCCATCAAAATGAAATGCTACTGTAAAGCACAGGAGGCAAGTTCCAAAAGCCATTTTATCAGGTGAATAAAAAGCCCACATTTAGTTTTAAATCTCAATTTAAAAAACCACAAAAAACAAGTTAACAGCACCTATTGTTCCACTGTTTCTCCATTTACACTGAATTGTTTCTTAATCAGTGCACTGAAGACCTAGTTAGTTGTTGGCTTGCCTGAAACAATTATTTCTGCATTAATTCACAAGTATTAAATGTTTTCCACCTGGCCAGTTTGCATCATAACTTAGTGAACAAGGCAGGAAATTACATGCTGCAAAGCCTGGCAGTGTTCTAACTATAAATGTTCAACACATGATGTCAGTGAAGCTGCCAAAGCAGTCTAGTAAGTGTTTCAGATGAGAATTCAAGTCATTGATCTGCGTTAAGGGGCTTCAAAGGTACCAGTAGAGTTCAAATGTTTAAATTATCAAGCAGCAAGGAGCTACTTCAAATCTAACCTTGAACCCAACTTTCTTCCATATTCAGTGTTTATCAGACCTCTCCTCTGTTCACATCAGCACATTCCATCTGCAGAATCTTAGTTTTAAAAGTTACATCTCACACTAGGTTTCTACAGACACTTTGGAATTACAACTGAACGAAACATTAAAAATAACACCACATTTCAAGAGCTTGTAGCATCAGCTATTTTCTTGATGTTAGAGTTGTAAAGACTATGTTAAAATGGCTTTTTTCTCATCTTGCCACTACAACTAAATCTCACTAACACAAAGAATTCTTGTATGCACAAAACTGCAGCATAAAATAATACATTTGTCACCCAAGACCATGAGAGCTATAGGGAGAAACAGAAAAGGAAAAGAGAGTAAAAAGACAGATACTTAGAGTGTGAATTATGGATAAAAGATTCCTGTGTCGAGTTTGTTACACCCATGTCTCTTAGAGGTAATTGTCTTGCCTGCTAAGGCATACAGACAGTGAGCTCCAAAGGCTAGCTAAAATCTGCATGAGAAGCATCTTGCGTCATGGTTCAATGGCATTAAGTGTGACTTTAAAACCCCCTGTACTGGATCAGAAAACCTGAGGTCACATGAAAGGAAGAACTGACACAGCAGAAATGAACTCAGCAAATTAAAATTTGTTCAAACAGTTTTGGCAGGTTAACTTTTTTTATCACAAATATTTATGTGACATCAAGTATCTCCTGTCCTCCTGAAGGTGACACAAGCAAAGATTTATGCCTTTTCACTGCCTCAATGTATTCTGACTAAACTGACAGAAATGCAATCGTGCATCACTGCATGATCTAGATCAAATTTTTATTGAGGACTGATCTGCATGCACGTATATTTGGTGACACTGATTGTGGAACCACTGCCCCATTAGGCTTCTACCCTGAAGACTTCAGCATCCTATCCAAAGTTATTTGTCTATATTTGTCTACATTACAGAGCAGTTCTCAGATAAAAAATTGTAGAAAAACAAATTAAGCAATAGCAGTAGCCGACAGCTGAAAGATGACTTATCATTATTAACTGGAGTCTGCTATTGGACCTTATTCATACTTTAACAAAAGCCAGCTTCATAAGAAATCTTACTAATTCCCTACTGTCACGTAAAACTATTTGCTGTCATTGCACCTGGTTTATTATCTTTCTCTCTTTAACTGCAGCCCAAACCAGGCACAAATTATCATCTTAGGAAAAAAAAAAAAAACAAATCCAAAACAAAACCGACACACTTTAGGCTATCAGTCTTCACAAAACAACTAGAGGTACTCAAAAAAATACTAGTATCCAGTTCTTCCTGAACTTTCAAATGTACATATGTTAATGGTTACACAAATCTAAAGACACAAGTGCACCAGTTGTATAGACACTTACTTAAACCTACGCTAACGTTTAACAAGATCATATTGTTTATTCATTATTCTCCTGTCAGTACATCATAAAAATAGAAAACAAAGAAAATTTGTATTACTTGTGTTGAAGAAATCTTTAGTGCTGTTACAGTTTACAGTGTTGTTACAGGCTAAATACTAGTACAACAAAAGTGACGTGAAGGTCTGAATTTAAACAAGGTATAAAGGAAAACATAGTGTTTTTTACTAAACAGAAGAATGCAGCAGGGTTAAAAAACAGCTGATAGGTTTTCAGGCATTCAAGCTCTTCAGGTCACCTGAAAAAGAAGCTTGTGCACTCAGCAACTTACCATGTTATGCATATTCCAACAATACTCTCTTTGATGTGTTTAATAAATATTAAATAAGAAGTATGTAAGCATAAGAGCATAGAGTTTGAGGGGAAAAAAACAACAAGGGGCCAAGTCAGCTGTAGAAAAGAGCAAGGCCATACAGCACAGGAGAGTAACATGAAAACTCATTAATGTAATGATCAGAAGTAAATAAGGTTGTCAGGCAAGGTTCTTCTCCTCTTAGCTGCCATAAACTGAAACTTTTAAATATATCTCTAGTTTTTCACCAACAAAGTCGACACCCTTTCAAAGGATGTAGACACAGCTTACCTCACTAGAAATACTACTAAACATTTGCTTTACCCCTGTGGTTGAGAAGAAAAACATTGTTTCTTTAGACTGGTTCACATACACACTGTCTTAGCTGTTGGCCATAATCAAGTTAGTTTTACTACCTAGAAAGAATTCAGGGGCAGGATGGAGTAGTTTATCTGTACTCTCAGAGCCACACACACAAAAACAACCCTTGACACCAAAAACCCCAAATCAACCAAAAAACAACCTTGCACAGTGCTTGCCAGATTAGTTTTCAGGAACAGTGATACACTGAAGCACAAACTTTCGAGAATCCCACTGATGAAACAAAACACCTGACAACATATTCTTTCTTCTTCCAAAGATGTTATTTTTACCCTTGTCTTCACAGAATCACAGAACTTAAGGTTGGAAGGGACCTCTAGAGATCATTGAGTCCAACTCCCCCGCCAAGGCAGGATCCCCTAGGGTAGTTCACACAGGAATGGATCCAGGCAGGTTTTGAAAGTCTCCAGAGAAGGAGACTCCACAACCTCTCTGGGCAGCCTGTTCCAGGCCTCTGTCACCCTCACTGTAAAGAAGTTTCTCCTCATGTTGAGCTGAAACCTTCTAAGTTACAGTTTGTAGCCACTGCTTCTTGTCTTATTGCTGCTGACCATTCACTTGATACCCACCATTCAGATATTTATAGACATGGATAAGATCTCCTCTCAGTCTTCTCTTCTCCAAACTAAACAGTCCCAAGGCTCTCAGTTTCTCTCTATAGGAGAGATGCTCAAGTCCCCCAGTCATCCTCATGGCTCTCCACTGGACTCTCTCCAGCAGGTCCCTGTCCTACTGAACTGGGGAGCCCAAAACTGGACACAGTATTCCAGGTGTGGTCTCACCAGGGCAGAGTAGAGGGGGAGAAGAACCTCCTTAGACCTGCTGGCCGCACTTTTCCTGATACACCCCAGGATGCCATCAGCTCTCTTGGCCACAGGGGCACATTGCTGGCGCATGCAGAACTCCAAGATCTTTCCCCATGGAACTGCTTTCCAGCAGGTCAGCCACTAACCTGTACTGGTGCCTGTTGTTATTCCTTCCCAGGTGGAGGACCCTGCACTTGTCCTTATTGAACTTCATAAGGTTTGCCTTTCTCCAGCCTGTCCTCACTTCTGTTTATGTATTAGGAACACGCCCCTGTAAGTTGCACACCATGTCTCGGTGTAAAATGGACATACACCCCTCCAAGGCCCACATGGAGGAAAGGATTTGGAACAGCCATAAGGCAGCAGCTAAACAGAAATCCAGCTAACACCAACTATGTGTTGAAGGTTTTCATCAATCAATGCCTTGAAGAAGTGGTAGCTGTTTGACTCATGAAGAAGTGGTTCTGCCACTCTTCACTTAATCAGATCTAGCACATGTATTTTGCCTTAGAGTACTTTCACAGCTATCAGGATTATGATGAAATTTGGTTCTGCTCCCCTAAACTACAGCTGCTAAAGCCAAAATCTTCAGCTTGTATGCTACCTTGCACCCACCTGGTAGATATTTGGTGAAAATAAATGGGACACTTCAAAGAGAAGTAGACTATTCAGTGTCAGTAACTGTGGTAGCAGAGCTCTTTACAGACTTCAGTTGAAAAGTGCTATTTGGGGGTAAAGAACCATTGCTTTTTCATTCATTTGATACAAGATTTCTAAATGATTCCTCTCATTCTTTATTACAGATTTAGCCAGGCATCCGTATGCTTTCATGAGGTTTCTTAAATATTACTGTAATTTTTTTTTCTCATCATATGACTTTAAAATGTCAAATAGGCAGATAAGGATCACTTGGCTCTAGAGCCAATTCATTCACATTTCCTGTCTGCTGGGAATGAAACAAATGAAAAAGAAACTGAAAGGTGAACTTATAATAATTCTATTTATAATAGTTGGGCCCTAGTACATTTACAGCTAGAACAAGCTGGTTTAACCATTAAAAGTACAATGGGACAATCACCTCCCTCTCCCTGCTGGACACAGAATTTCTAATCCAAGCCAGGACACTATTTGCTTTCTTTGCTTGCTAATATTGAGTTGTTTGCCTACTACAACTCCCAGTTCCCTTTCTGCCAGACAGCTTTCCAGCCACATTTCCCCAAGCATTCCCCAATATGCAGTACTAGAAGCTCTACTTGCAAAAAATTTTTGTGCTCAGTTCAACTCTTTTTTTCTTTCGTGTTTTCCTGCAGTATTTTCCTTCACAAGTCTTAGTAACATATCTTTTATCTCAATTTACAAGCTTCTGACTGCAAAAATAAGTTACAACTGTGAGTTTGTCATATCTGCTTAATCTGTCAAGAAAAACAGCTATGTGTAAGTCCAGATGCAGAGACAAAGCTGTAGACATAACTACAATTTCCTCTGCTACTTGAACACTGCTGCAAAAGAAATTTGCTATCATTAGGCAAGATCAAAAGAACATTGCCAAATAAACATGACCCAGCAGACATACCAGAGCAGGGAAGATGGTATCAAGCCTTCAGGCACTGGTTATTTCTGGCTTCAGAGTTTAAGATGAAAACTCACCTAGAGGTTTAATGGCATTCAAGCATGCACAGAGTGCCTCTGGGCCCAAGGAAATCACCACTGTAACTCTATTGCACTGTGCTGTCACCATATGTCACTGTGTCAGAGAACATCATTGTAAGTCACAGAACAACTCATTCATAGAATGGTTTGGGTTGGAAGTGACCTTCAAATGTCATCTAGTCCCACCCTCCTGCAGTGAGCAGGGGCATCCTCCAATAAATCAGGTTACTCAGAACCCCATCAAGCCTGACCTTTTGAATGTCTCCAGAGGCAGGTCCTAAACTACCTTCTGGGCAACTTGTTCCAGTGTTCCATCACCCTCGTGGTAAAGTTTGTTCCTAATATCCAATCTAAATTCACATTTCTCTAACTTCAAACCACTGCCCTTTGTCCTATCACTGCAGGCCTTTGTAAACAGTTCTTCTGCAGCCTTCTTATAGGCCCCCTTCAGATATTGGAAGGCCACTATTAGGTCTCCCCAGAACCTTCTCCAAGATGGACAACTCTATCACGCTTAACCTGTCCTTGTAAGAGAGGTGCTCCCTGACCATCTCTGTGGCCCTCCTTTGGACCCACTTCATCAGGTCCATGTCCTTCCTGTGTTGAGGACTCTAGACCTGGATACATTGCTCCAGGTGAGGTCTCACCAGAGCAGAGTGGCAGAATCTCCTCTCAATCTGCTGGCCATGCTGCTTTTGATACAGCCCAGGATGCAATTTGTCTTCTGGGCTGCAAGTACACACTGTACTAGTGGGAGGTGTCCCTGCCTATGACAGGGGGTTGGAACTAGATGATCCTTGAGGTCCCTTCCAACCTTACCATTCTATGATTGTTGGCTCATGTCCAGATTCTCATCCACCAGAACTCTCAAGTCCTTTTCCGCAGGGCTGCTTTCTATCACCTCATCCCCTAGCCTGTATTGATAATGAGGATTGTACCAACCCACATGCAGACCCCTGCACTTGCTCTTGTTGAACCTCATGAGGTTCATGTGGGCCTACCTCTTCAGCTTGTTCAGGTCCTTCTAGATGACATCACATCCCTCTAGCATGTTGCCAGCATCACTCATCTTGCTTTCATCTGCAAATCTGCTCGTGGTGCCCTTGATCCTGGTGTCTACATCACTGACAAAAATATTAAACAGTTCCGGTTCTAGTATGGACTCCTGAGCGACACCACTTGTCACCAGTCTCCATCAGGATATCAAGCCATTTGCCATTACCCTTTGGTTGCAACCATCCAGACAATTCCTTATCCACTGAACAGTTCACCTATCAAATCTGCATCTTTCCAACCTGGCAAGCAGGATGTTGTGGGGGACTGCGTCAAAGGCCTTGCAGTAGTCCAGATAGATGAGATCCATAGGTTATCCCTTGTCCTCTGATGCAGTCACTCCATCACAGGAGGCCACTAGAATTGTTAGATAGGATTAGCCATCCTGTTGGCTGTCTGGAATCACCTCACTGGCTTCCATGTGCCTTATCAGAGCTTCTAGGAGAATCTGCTCCATGATCTTCCCAGGCATGGAGGTGAGGCTGCCAGGTTGGTAGCCAGGGCCCTCCTTTCTACCATTTTTAAGAATGGGTGTAATGTTTCCTTTCTTCCAGTCTCCAGGGACTGCACCTGACTGCCAGCACTTTTCAAATATTACGAAGAGTGGCTTGGCGACTACAGCATCCAATTCTCTCAGGACTCTGGGATGCATCTCATTAGGTCCCATAGACTATGTTTGTTCAGGTTCCTCAGGTAGTCACTAACCTGATCTTCACATACAATGGGATGGACTTCGCTGCCCTTATCCCCACCTTGTGGTTTTTTAACTTCATGGCCACTATGATGCAGCCTTCCAGCAGCAAGATAGCTTTCAACTGCTCCTGTTTGCCGCCCATGCTGCATGCATTTGGGCTGTTGGCTGTGTCCCCTTTTTGAGAGAAGCACTCCTTAATTTCCTTAAGGTCTCTCTCTGATGCTTCCCTGTTGGTTACTATTACCTCATCTCTGTGAATGGTAAATGCTCTTCTGGAAGCTTTCATATTCAGCTTTACCACCACAATTCCACAGACTATAAACAGAATACTTCCTGATAGCTGTGGGAGCTGTATAGAAAATAAAGTCTAAAACCTCCAGCAGGCTCGGTTTCAAAATTAGAAAAACCTAGTGAAATACAAACACTGCACAGCACACAAAGTCAGCTATAGTCTTTGCTAAGAATTTACAGTTAAAAGAAACATTACCAGAATATATTAATTAAAAAAAAAAGAACACAACTGTAAAAGCTGTCTTTAGAATGAACAAATCAAAGAAAAAGCCCTTAAGTCAGACATCACTGAAGGGCAATGAAGTTACACTACTGACCATTTTTCTTTACTATGGCCAGGACTGGTATCATAGCCTAGCTGGTGTCACCTGAAACTTCTGAGACCCTATTTTCAGCTCTTCACAACTTTATTTGTGGGTTGAAATTTTCCAACCTCAAAAAAAGCATGTAAGGTAGGAGCTCAGGAAGGATTACTGAGAAGGCTAAGTGAAAGAAATGGGATTTGAACAAGATAAGAGAGAAAAGATGTGATAAGAAGCTGAATGAATCCCAACTGGGGATAATAGGCAGAAAATCTGTGCCCACTAATGTAGCTTGAAATAAGAGTCAAGATTGTTCTCTCACCCTTCCCCCCCCCCC
>WBNM01043913.1:0-60750 GCA_013399055.1 Ramphastos sulfuratus | reverse complement strand
ATAGGCTTGCTTTATCCTTTTTTGGGCAGATCACGGGCCCTGCACAAGGCAATCATGTGCCCCCTAGCAACCACAGGTGATGGACAGGCCCCGGACCCCAGACTTAGTGGCGCCAGGTCCTTTGTCCCCTTTCCCGCGGTTGCTCTCTCCCCAAAACAGCAGAAAAACATGTCTGCACAAGCCAGGACATGTACAAGCCCAAGAGGCCTGTTTAGGCCTACCACGACAGCATGCTGGTAGGATCTGTGCTGCAAAGTCTGGTGGTATTGCTCTTTCTGTCCAGCGAGTGGGCTCGCAGTGTCTACCCAGTGTCATTTTCCAGTCTGTATGACCGATATTTATCCACTCCACATACCTTTTTTAACAAGCATGTAACACCAGGTCTATGGAAGCATCTAGGTCCATGCAAGTGTCCCCATGCTGTTAGGAGAAGTCCAAAGTACCAACTCCATCCTAATAAAAGACTCCCAAGTTGATCTTTCATCCCACAGTTTCACTGAGACTGTGCCATTTTCTTTACACACCCTCAAACTCATGCTAGGAAATCAGCATTGCCAGTAAAAGACTGGGAAGCAGACTGAGATAAATCAATGCAAGTAAAAAACAATTTAAAAAAAAAACCAACCAACCAAAAAGTCCAAAAACCTCACTGAGTCACAAATTGCTGGATGCTTCCACTGCTGTGGGAAAATCCTGCCAGGTTTGCCTTCCAAACCTTCTGCTGGTGACTGCTGTCAGAAATAAGGCAATGGGGCATGTTGTCTGACCCTGTACCACTGCCCTTATGACTTTGCTGCATGGTATACTTGTGCTGCCTTTTCCAAACAGAAATGGGCTCATTGTGGACTCATTGCTGCTTCTGAGGGATTAATTCATGCAATATATTTTATTTCTTCTGTCCATCCAAAGAAGCATCCTCCTCACCCCATTTTGCTTGAATAGGTATTTTTGCTAAATACAAATCTTTGTATTTCTGTTATTAAACTGCATGTCATTCCTCTTTCTCCTGTCTGCAGACTCATCCAATTCCTTCCATAGGGTATTTCAATCCTTTTCTGTGGTAACAGCAGGTCTTCAGTTTATGTCAGCAGCAAATTTCATTAGCATGTTCAAGATTTTTGTGCCAAGGTTACTAATAAAATTTGAACTAATATTAGTTATGAGATCAGTCCCTATGGAACTGCATTAGTAACCTCCATCCATCTGGAGTTTCCCTTTCAGTTGAGGCTATTGTTCTTACTTTTAATTTCTTACATTCATCCTCATCTCTCCATCTTAATTAATATTTTCTCACATGGCATCCTCTCAAATGTTTTACTGATGTCCAGATAGATTTGATCTACTGTATTTTCATTGTCTGGGCCAATGATTTATCAGACATAGATACTGGTTTAGTCTGGTATGTTCCATCCTTGGTAAAGTCCTGTTGCATTTTAACTAGTTTTTCATATACCTCTACATCTTTAATTAGTTTTTCCTTTAGTGTTTCTTCTAAAGCTTTGTGTATTAATGAGGTCAGATAAAAGAGGCTGTAGCTGCTTGGATCACTCTGTTTTCTCATGCAAAAAAAAAAGTCTCTATAGACTTTTCAATGTCTTTCCTGGGCTGTTCTGGCCACCAGATCTGACCTGAAATGAAGGCACAGCATGTCAGTGATTGATTTTAGACTCACCTCTCAGGCCCCCAAAACCAAATGCTGTGGGGGTTTTTTTTGTTGTTTTTTTTTTGTTTGGTTGGTTTGGGTTTTTTGGTTTTTGTTTTGTTTTTTTTTTTTTACTTCAAAGCCCACCTCATAGGTTTCTTCTGCAGAAACACAGGGGCAGTGCCTAGTTCCCAGATTTACTTACAATGATGCTCACACAGCCTGAATGCACTGGCATTGCTTTGCTTATCCCCATTTTGTGATTCACATGCATTTCTTTATGCTTCTGCTTTCCTCTTTATGAACATGTCCAGTCAATTGATTTAGAACAAATCCTATTTTTTTAAAACAAAATAATTTTCCTCATAGTATCATAGAATGGTAAGGTGGGAAGAGACCTCAAAGATCATCCAATTCCAACCCCCTGCCATGGGCAGGGACACCTCCCACTAGAACAGGTCGCTCAAGGCCTTGTCCAGCCTGGACTTGAACACCTCCAGGAAGTGAGCATCCACAACCTCCCTGGGCAACCTGTGCCAGTGTTTCACCACCCTCACTGTAAAGAAGAACATCCTAACATCCAGCCTAAATCTCCCCTCTTCCAGTTTAAACCCCTTACTCCTTGTTCTATCATTACAAGGTCTTGTAAATAGTCCCTCCCCAGCCCTCCTGTAGGCTCCCTTCAGATACTGGAAGGCTACTATAAAGTCTCCTCAAAGCCTTCTCTTCTCCAGGCTGCAGAGCCCCAACTCTCTCAGTCTGTCCTCATAGCAGAGCTGCTCCAGCCTTCTGCATCTTTGTGGCCCTCCTCTGGACTTGCTGCAACAGTTCAATGTCCTCCTGGTGTTGAGGGGTCCAGAACTGTACACCTGCAGTTACAGCCAACTACCACCTCAAAACATGATGTAGAAGTGAAGCTGATGGATTAATCAAGTATTACATTTGTCCTGCAGAACCCAGAGCAAGCTTTTTCTCTAGTGTTAGTTTGGTCTTAAAAGACATGTTTTTCCATGGGCTTTGCTACTTTCTTAATTAGCTTCCAGTTGATAGCAGATTGCATTCCTCCAGATGGAGAAGACCATGGTGAGATCATTGCTGAGAGTGATACTTAACTTCTTGGAGCAGTGGCACAAATGTGAGGCAAGGAAGGCAAGTCCAGATCTTTAGCCAGGCCCAGCAGTCCAGCATGAACCTCTTGCCTATTGTACCTCAGCCCCTCTACATCCTTTTGTATGTCTGAATGAGCAGGTTGTTTTAGAGATAGCTTTGCACAGATCCCATTGTGTGTCACTGAGCTCCATTTGTAAAAGGAGATTATCTAGAAATGTGAAAGAGGAGAGCTTCCAGTCACTGAGGTCTTCTAAGCAGCAATGACTCTAAGGATTGTAGGATTGTCATGGGAAGATTTTGCTGCTAACTCAATTGTTCAGCATCATCTGTTGGCATTATGCCTGTGCAAGCTGTATACCACTTGTGTTATTTTTACTGATGATCACTATTGTATAGGTAGGATCTAAAGCTAAGTATAGACAAGACTTGGTCACAGAAAGCAAGTTTTACTGTCAAAATAGTGGAATGACAGCAGGCTGCAGATTTTTCCTTGGTGAAAGATCACTCCTGTTTTCTGTCAAGGTGTATAACAGGTGTGCATGGTGGGCTTCTATGATAAGAGTCAGCACTGAGGCCAGATGACCTTATGCAAACTGGAGGAAAGATCCACAGAAACAGCAAGGTTATGTTTTTGAGTAAGACTGTGGCATCTCACCAGTCTAAGCTTAATGTCATACAACCTTTTCTTTGTTCAAAAGGAGAGTGTACCTAATTTAATTCCACCAGGTATAGCTATTCTAGCCTTTCATTTCATATGAGCCAGAACCAAACGTATGCTATTTGTCATCTCTAAATCTGTAATTTATACACAGGTTCACTTAAGGAATGGAATTAACTCTTGTTAAAATTTGCTTTGTAGAAAGTTAGGAAATGAAAGCCTTCTAATGCAAAATGACTTTCTGTAGCACTGTGTCTTTTTGTATATGATACATAATGTATTAGTTACCACACTGAATGCAGCATAAATGCAAAGATTCAGTGGAACCTCCAGTATTCCCTTGATGTATCTCTAATTTCTAAAATGGCAGTGCAGTGCTACTGTATGTATAATAAAGCAAAAAAAGCTAGAAGGAATTCCTGTAACATCAGTTAGAGTATAAGATAATATATGTGTTAAGGCTTAACCCCTTCTGGAGGTGGCCTGAACCTGACCCCAGGTGCAGTGGTTAGCTCACTCTCACTTCCTGTCTTGGGCCCCTATAAAAGCAGAGGAACTTCCTGTTTCTCTCTCTCTCTCTGCTCTGTCTTCAACTGAGGAGCATCACCCTGTTTCTGCTGCACCTGCTTTGCCACATGGTGGACCAACCACCTCCTGAATCTACCTCCATCCATTTCCATCCTATGGGTTTTGTATATATTCTGTATTTTGTTTCCCTTCCCTATACCTTTTTGTAACTCCTTACCTTAAATACCTTTTATTTAATGTTAAAGCTTTCCCTTTAACTTCCAAATCAGAGCAAGGCTATTCTTTGGGTGTTTTACTCCTTTTCACTCTCTATACCTAATTCTTTTCTTTCCAAAGCTGGGGAGAGGTGGGGCACCCTATGTATGTTATTGTTCTGTTAGGCTTTGGACCTCTGGGAAGCTTAAACCAACACAATATGTCAATAAAAGAGAATTGCTTGGTTTCTGTCTTTTCTATAACGCTTCTCCCATTCAGATAGCTTGTCAGAGCCTTCCATTGCTACAAAACAGAACTGAACACTGAAGGAAGGGTATGAATCAAAAGCAAGATTTAAGGGACAGAAACATTTGAATTTTGTTTTTCCTCTCCGTTCCTTTCATGCATGTTTATGAACTCACAGTTGGATTTCCTCAAACAGGAAATTCCATGGTAATTATCATTAGTGAGCTATGGTAATCGCAGTCCTCCGAATCCACAGGCTCTTTTCAAAGTTCTTTTAAAGGAAATACATGCTAGTATGGGCCAAATTCTCATTTGCTGGGTTAGTGTCACTGAATTTAGCAGCAAAACAATTTACTCTGGCAAATCATCCATAGTCTCATTTCAAAAGAAGTTTAACATGTGGCACAGAATAACTGCCAGAGTAGTGTGGTGTGACCTGCACGTACTACTGAAGCACTGCTGTACAAATACATTTGTCACTTTAGTAGATAATGTAAACAAAAACCCAAAGTGATCTTGGCTAGTAATTCCCAGGGGCGCAGAGATAAGTAAGGATCAATGGAGAGAGATTACAGATATAGATTTTTCTGAGAAACACCTTGCACAACAACAGGCTTCAGAAAGAAACATATTGGCCCCCAGCAGTGGCTCACCCAGCCGAGGCCCTGCCTCTTAATGCACACCAGATACATCAAGAGAGTCACGGAGTTTTGAAAAGGAATGCATTCCAAACCCTGTCCCTCAGGAAGATTTTAATAGAATCCATAAAAGAGATGGTTTTCAACCAAAGTGCAAGATTTAAATCCCTTTCCAGTTTTTTTTTTTTTAACTGATGAACAGTCTCAGAATCAATTTCATCATTTTCATCAACCCTTGTCCAGCAACCTATTCATGAGCTTCTTTCTATCTTGTCTTTAGCACCTACCTGAATTACACATAAAGTGATGACTTAAACTTTGCTTTCTGACATGAGTTCGTTAATCAGAGTTTGTGCCCAAGTTATGGATCAAGAAGAAACAGTTTATTTCAAGTCATGAACTGCTTCAATCTGAATTTCTACCAGAGCTTTGCATCAGTTCACATCAAGAGCTCCCTCTCAATAAGCACAGCTCAGAAGTGCAGGTGTGAGTACAATTTCTATACAGAAGAACATTATTATCATCAGAACAGAACTGAGAAGAGAGTTCTTCCCAAATCAATTTCCAGTGTAAATAAAACAGCAAACTGTAACATTAACAGTAGACTTCTATTAATTGGTTAAGAGCTCAAATAACATAGATGCCTACGCATCGAAGTCATGTAAACAGAGCTCAGTCACCATATGGAACTAGGCCAAGATGGTAATGGGCAACAAAGCAAGGTGATCCTATTCATGTTCCATATGGCTTCTGTTGACTTCTATCTATTATGCTGAAAGTTCTCCATATGCTATTGAGGAGCTTTTCAAAACAGATGTATGAAATTAGCAATCCAAGTGTACTTTGATGGCCTCAAAATACAGAAAGTATGCGATGAAATCTTAAATGGGATGTTTTTAATAAGATTTTTGTCCTATATTGCTGTCACACTTGCTTGAAGCCTACTTAATTTCCTCCCATTTGATGAAGATGGTTAAGTCTAGTCTTTTGTTACAGCAACCCATTACAATTTTGAACCTTAAGAAACATACACAAAGGCTGCTAGCAGCAAACGCAAGACATTTCTTTATCTGCAGTGCTCCAAGTGTGTAGTACAACATAGATTGTTTTCCTCTCTAACAAGACAAATAGACATAGGTTCTTATTCTACAGAGAGGAATTCACTTGGGAAAAACAAATCTCTATTCCAAAAGTGTTTTCCTTGCTTCCAGCCTGAACATAGATATTGTTTGCGTTTTTCAGATGTATGTGCTAAGTACACCATTTGAAAATCAAATATAGAGGTTAGCCCTGGCAGAATGAATTGCCAGTGCAACGGAAGTGCTTTTGCAGGGTCAAGAGTAGGGGAGAGAAATGAGGATAAATAAGAAAAAGCCTTCCATCTAATGGAAGCTTTTATATTTTTTAGCAGCTGATTCAGAGTTGTGCAATTTTAACAGGAAGTTTAGTCTGGTAACCACTGCTCACAGAGCCTTGGGCTTCTGTATATCACAACACAACTACAGATTGGGATGCTCCACTGATACACAGTAGAACCTCAAATTGTTTCCTTATCTTCCCTCAAACTCCTATTAAGCAGTCAGCATTCAAGTCTAAATTATTTCAGAAATGAGGTGCAGGGAGCATGGCATTGCTCTTATTTTTCTGCCTGAAATAGAAAAGTTACTTGAACTGCAATACCTCTTTGAACCTGGAACTTTCAGAAATCGAGAAGGGCCTAAATGCTGTTGAACCACATCTATGTATACTACTGAACACATCTCATAATTGGTTTAAATGCTACTGCCACCCCCTCTGTCATTTTTGGCTGCAGCAATACTAACCTTTTAGCTGAATTAAAGCAAGTTTGATGTCTGGTGTCCAAAGTATGGGAAAGACTAGGTGAAAATTGGAACAGTTGTTCTTTGGAATCCTCTAAGAGTGATTGGCCATTGGAATGGGCTTCCTGGAGAGGTGGCGAACTCGCCGTCCCTGGAGATGTGTAAAAGGAGACTGGATGAGGCACTTAGTGCCATGGTTTAGTTAATTAGAAGGTGTTAGGTGATAGGTTGGACTTGATCTCAAAGGTCTTTTCCAACCTGGTTAATTCTGTGACTATCAAGTACATGGTTTTCCATCCTCCTGTCTCTGAAAAACCAAGAAAGACAATGAAAGTTCCATCAGCTTCAGTGGAGAATGAAGGAGACAGCTCATGTAACTACCACAGTTAGTAGCATTTCCCTGTAAGTACCTGCTTGAACAGTTAACATCAGTGCCCCACACAATGAAATTTGACTTGGATCTGGTGCCTCTCCTACGGTCAAGACAAAACATAGCTACTGCTGCTTCTTTCATTAGTGATCTTGTAAACCTGAAGTGTGGACCTTTTTCTTCTCTCCTGTCTGAGGACTTGCATGCTTCACTTCCCTGAACATGCTAAGGTTTGAAGTTTCCCATTTGCCTTTTTTTTTCTCCCTCTTGAGCAAAAGCAGCTGGTGAACTATGGGGAAATAGCAAACTTTCATGCAAGAAATCGCTTCATACACCATCTGAAACTCACAGAAGCATGAAGTCATTATTCAAATGAAAAGCTGCTTTTAGCCATTAACATATTTTCGTCAAAAACAAGCAAAAAAAAGCAAGATGCTGATAGGAGGGGAGATCTGCATTGTTATTTCCATGGTAATTGAATGGTCAGGGAGGTGGCCTGTTATTTTCCTAAGATGTGGTATGGGNTATATATATATATATATATATATATTGCTTTAACACCCTGGGTTCTATCACTCAAGCTGGAGCTGCTGCTTACTGTTGAAGCCAAGGGAGTCATTCATCACCATTTTATACCTGTCCCTCCATTTATGCACATTCCCCATGGCCCAAAAAGACAAATCATTATCAAGTGGTGTGGGATTTATTAACTACTTTTTTTTTTTTTCAAATGGGCTTACATACCTGTCACTGATTTTTCTACCTTTGCAGCCTCAGCCCAAAAAGTGGACAAGTTGACGTGCAGAAAGGTGCACCTANGGATGCTCCACTGATACACAGTAGAACCTCAAATTGTTTCCTTATCTTCCCTCAAACTCCTATTAAGCAGTCAGCATTCAAGTCTAAATTATTTCAGAAATGAGGTGCAGGGAGCATGGCATTGCTCTTATTTTTCTGCCTGAAATAGAAAAGTTACTTGAACTGCAATACCTCTTTGAACCTGGAACTTTCAGAAATCGAGAAGGGCCTAAATGCTGTTGAACCACATCTATGTATACTACTGAACACATCTCATAATTGGTTTAAATGCTACTGCCACCCCCTCTGTCATTTTTGGCTGCAGCAATACTAACCTTTTAGCTGAATTAAAGCAAGTTTGATGTCTGGTGTCCAAAGTATGGGAAAGACTAGGTGAAAATTGGAACAGTTGTTCTTTGGAATCCTCTAAGAGTGATTGGCCATTGGAATGGGCTTCCTGGAGAGGTGGCGAACTCGCCGTCCCTGGAGATGTGTAAAAGGAGACTGGATGAGGCACTTAGTGCCATGGTTTAGTTAATTAGAAGGTGTTAGGTGATAGGTTGGACTTGATCTCAAAGGTCTTTTCCAACCTGGTTAATTCTGTGACTATCAAGTACATGGTTTTCCATCCTCCTGTCTCTGAAAAACCAAGAAAGACAATGAAAGTTCCATCAGCTTCAGTGGAGAATGAAGGAGACAGCTCATGTAACTACCACAGTTAGTAGCATTTCCCTGTAAGTACCTGCTTGAACAGTTAACATCAGTGCCCCACACAATGAAATTTGACTTGGATCTGGTGCCTCTCCTACGGTCAAGACAAAACATAGCTACTGCTGCTTCTTTCATTAGTGATCTTGTAAACCTGAAGTGTGGACCTTTTTCTTCTCTCCTGTCTGAGGACTTGCATGCTTCACTTCCCTGAACATGCTAAGGTTTGAAGTTTCCCATTTGCCTTTTTTTTTCTCCCTCTTGAGCAAAAGCAGCTGGTGAACTATGGGGAAATAGCAAACTTTCATGCAAGAAATCGCTTCATACACCATCTGAAACTCACAGAAGCATGAAGTCATTATTCAAATGAAAAGCTGCTTTTAGCCATTAACATATTTTCGTCAAAAACAAGCAAAAAAAAGCAAGATGCTGATAGGAGGGGAGATCTGCATTGTTATTTCCATGGTAATTGAATGGTCAGGGAGGTGGCCTGTTATTTTCCTAAGATGTGGTATGGGTCAATTAAAACTGTGTTGTGCTGTGCTACTCTTCTAATGGAACCTGGCACCATTAAGAAATCTTTTCTTCTTCCTATGATGTGATGGGGAAAGAGGCACTGAAAGTCAACCAATTTATGCAGCCTACTTTGTGACATGATTGCTGGCTTTTGCTTTTTTACAGACAAAGCAAAATTAATAATTATCCTCTGTAACAAGTGACAAGAGAATTATTTCTATCAAACCCATCCTAAAGAGGAGTGAGAATATCTTCCCTTCCCATAAATTTGCATATTTAGAGTGTTCTTAGTAAAATCTGGTGCATTACAATTCAATGGCAGCACATATTCTTTGTCAATCAGGCTTCTTTCAAGAGTGAAAATATTTTTAGAAGCCAGTGTACAACTGCAATTCTCTTTTGCACCATGATTTACAGCATGTGCTGCTTGGACAAAAAAAATCCATCTTCATTTAGATGGGTGGAGTTCCACTGATACTGGTGGTTTTCTGGTTTGGCTGAGCTGGGTCCAAGAAGTCCAGCAAGATCCTCTACAAAACCATCATTAACAAAGATAATTGTTTGTGCTGAAGAAGCACCTGAGAAGGCATCTCTTACCATTGTTTTATATATATATATATATATATATATATTGCTTTAACACCCTGGGTTCTATCACTCAAGCTGGAGCTGCTGCTTACTGTTGAAGCCAAGGGAGTCATTCATCACCATTTTATACCTGTCCCTCCATTTATGCACATTCCCCATGGCCCAAAAAGACAAATCATTATCAAGTGGTGTGGGATTTATTAACTACTTTTTTTTTTTTTCAAATGGGCTTACATACCTGTCACTGATTTTTCTACCTTTGCAGCCTCAGCCCAAAAAGTGGACAAGTTGACGTGCAGAAAGGTGCACCTAAGCGCTGTCAGGAACTACAGAGGTTACAACTATCATTTAGAAAGTCATCTGAAGGAGGGGTTGTGGAAGAAAAAGTGAATCACTTGTTGCGAATTCCTAAAAGGTGAACTGCCTAAATCTCAAATAGCATGTTTAGATAACAAAGATAATACAAAAGGACAAAGCTCAGACTCACAGACTGTCCAACACCCCTCTGTTCTGGATGAGTTTCTAGAGTTTCATGAGGAGAACATGTCTGTAATCCGTCAGTGAACTAAAAAAGCACCAAGGCAAAGCTATATTGGACACTGTGGTTTTGCAGGATGAGGAGGTACAGCAGAGTAAGTCTCCCAGTACATTTGCAGGTTGATGTGAAGTGCCCAGAGTAGTTAGACAACTGTTCTTAGCTGAACACATGGTGAATGGAGTTAGGACTTCACATCTGGGTGTGGTAAGCAGCCAGTTAACAAGTGCGTATAGAAGATGGTGGTACTACTGCTACTGCTCACAGTGGCTGTGGGCACTGCTGAAGTTTTCTATGGCTTAAAATCATTTTATCTAACCCAAATTTGAGGAGCAAGTGGCCTCTGGGCCAGAAAAAAAAATATTGCAGCAGCTGCGAGAGCCCAGTCTTCTATTGTCTCAAACAGTATGTGGCAGGGCCTGGCTGATGGCCACTAATGACTCTCCTGACCTTATGTTGTCTCAAGATGTGGCAGACCTGGTCCGGTGATGCTTTTGATGGCCCTTAGTATCTCTGGAGGAGAACTGCTGGCCCAGCAGCTGGTTTAACAACAAAAAGAGATAATTCCATGGAGGTGGAAATTCTCTCTTTCCTTAAAGCCATTGCTTTAAAAATTGCTTAAGAACTTGGGCTATGCCCGTGAGATGTCATGGGAACCAAGGATGGTGATATCTTTCTCACTTCTTAACCCACTCTTTCTCTCTATTTCCCCCTCCTTTTTCTTCCCATTTTCTCTCTCCTCTGGTCCAACCAAGCATCCTTAAGATACAAATGACCAAGAGCTTTCATTGAATCAAATAAACTTAACTCCTGAGCCACAGAGCCAACCAGGTTGGAAAAGATATTCTAGATTATCAAGTCCAACCTGTCACCTAACACCTAATTAACTAAACCATGGCACTAAGTGCCTCATCCAGTCTCCTCTTAAACACCTCTAGGGACGGTGACTCCACCCTGGCAGCCCATTCCAATGCCAATCACTTTCTGTGAAGAACTTCTTCCTAACATCCAGCCTAAGCCTGCCCTGGCACAGCTTGAGACTGCGTCCTCTCGTTCTGTCACTGGGTGCCTGGCAAAAGAGACTAACCACCACCTGGCTACAACCTCCCTTCACATAGTTGTAGAGAGCCAAAAATGGTCTCCCCTGAGCCTCCTCTTCTCCAGGCTGAACAACCCCAGCTCCCTCAGCCTTTCCTCATAGGGCTGTGCTCCAGGCCCCTGACCAGCCTTGGTGCCTATTTCATTTGGTGTCAGTTCACCTTAATTTATTCCAAGAGAATTTTTGAATCTTAGCATGACCCCCCCAGCTGCCCAGGGTTGGCTTGTGAAGCCAGGTCATGAGAGCTGCAAAGCCTGGCAGAGCAGTGTGAGGGTTACACTTTACTCACAGAAAGGCTGAAGAAATGACAGGGAATCAGAGAAGACAAAATGATGCCATAAAGAACTGAACATCAGGAACAGGGAGTTTGTTGGGGTTTTTGGTTTTTTTTTCCAAGGACTTTTGCATTTTTCATGTATATTTTCATTCTAAGCCCTTGCATGCACTCCTAGAAATTTGCCAAGACAGAAAATGAAACCACCCTCGTTTTCCCACCTCCCCCTCCATGCAAGAGATTTTTTTTTCCCTTCTAGTTTTACCCCAGCCTTTCCTAATGACTTACATCTCTCATTTGTCACATATGCCGTTCTGCCTGCCTCTTGTTCATTTATATGTCTCGTTGCACTGCACACCTTCCAGGGTACAGAGGTTGCCAGAGTGACAATGCATATTTCAAGGGTGACAACAGTAGCAATTTGTTTAAATAAGACACCAAAACTTGTGCTGAATATTCCCAAACACATCAGTACTTGGCAGATAATCATTCTCCTTGGCAGTCTCTATGTAAGGATGTACCAACTGAAGATTATTCAGAATAGGTTGCAAATGCAAACTGAGTTGTGTTTGAAAACCAGCAAAGTGGAGGCAGCTTGCTAATGCATAGTTTGGAGCTCCTGTAGTTATAAGACCCCATGGATCAATTTTTGGAATCCCTGGTCCCATTATAAATTCCACAAATAACATTCTGCTCCTGGATGTTAACATGCTGAGTGTAGCAAGGAATCAGTTTGCAGAAGTCCCTGTAGAAAGGGCAATGATATTAGCAGCATCTGCTGTGTTTCCAGAAGCAGCACGCTGCTTTTTCTCTTAGGGGTTATTACTATAAACAACCACTGCACATGAAAAAAAAACCAAAAGCCACTGGAAATAAAAGAAAGGTGTATAGTGCTTTGAATTTTTGGGGAAAAAAAAAATCTGTATACTTACAGAGAAACTTTCTTCAGGAACTCTCAAAATGACAAGGGAAACTCCACATATTCTATAGATTGTATTTCTCAACTTCTGCTCTATAGCTTTTATTTCTTTACTGTGCATTGGAGGAACTCCAGCCTCGGGTGTCACCATGCAAGGATCTTTACAAATGCAGAACAGAAGGGAAGCAGACCCACAAAAACTTGCAATCTAAGAAATCAAGCAGCAAAGCAGGGGCAGCAGTGGGTCTTAGTACTTCTAACAGTGCAGGACACATTCTTTTGTAGCTGGTGCTAGCAAAAAATCTGACAACCAATACAAAAACAATCAAGTAACTTAAAAATATCCTTTGGCCTAAAGGAAAAAAAAAAAAAAAATCCATGTGTCATATTGATACTCCTTATCCTGTATGTCTGCCTGCATTTTAGTGGATGATAGAAGTTTATTATTTCAAGGTTGATTCCAGCAATAAAGATAGCTGGAGTTTCCAGTGATAGCAGATAACAGCAAATAGCCTTCCCAGTATCTGAATAGTATAGTATGTCTGATGAAGATCTTTGCACAGAATAAAAAGGATTTCTCAAATCTGCTTTACTATGATTAGAGGTAGCTTTATATAACCCCTCACACAGCATCTCTAGAAGCTGCAAGCTAGACAGGTTTCTTGGTACTGCAGAAAAAAAATGACCTAAACAAAAAGCAAGACTCCAAACTTATACAATTAGACCTTTCACTCTGCACTAAAATCTCTCTGCCTGTACAGATAATCAAGCATTGTACGGTGAATTTCAGTTAGATTTTCACTCAAGATTTGACTACTACTCCTCTATATATTTTCCTTGTGATACTTTGCATTTGATCCATCTTTGCCAAATCATTTAGTCCTTTTTATTAGTCTTTTTGGGCTGATCCATGGAAACATAGAATCAGCCAGATTGGAAGAGACCTCCAAGCTCATCCAGTCCAACCAATCACCCAGCTCTATCCAATCAACTAGACCATGGCACTAAGTGCCCCATCCGGGCTTTTGTTGAACACTTCCAGGGACAGTGACTCCACCACTTCCCTGGGCAGCCCATTCCAATGCCAATCACTCTCTCTGGGAAGGACTTCCTCCTAATATCCAGCCTAGACCTTGCCTGGCACAACTTGAGACTGTGTCCCCTTGTTCTGTCACTGGTTGCCTGGGAGAAGAGACCAACCCCCACCTGGCTACAACCTCCTTTCAGGTAGTTGTAGACAGCAATGAGGTCACCCCTAAGCCTCCTCTTCTCCAGGCTAAACACCCCCAACTCCCTCAGCCTCTCCTCACAGGGCTGTGCTCCAAGCCCCTCACCAGCTTTGTCACCCTTCTCCAGACACATTCCAGTACCTCAACATTTCTCTTGAGTTGAGTGGCCCAGAACTGGACACAGGACTCAAAGTGTGGCCTGATCAGTGCTGAGTACAGGGGAAGAATAACCTCCCTTGTCCTGCTGGCCACACCGTTCCCAATTCCACCAAAAGCAGAGTGGAATTTTTGTGCACAGTATATACTTTGTATGCTTACTTCTCTGTAAGCCCGTTGATCAGTATCTGTTGTGTCTGCTGCCAATTGGGTATTGCTGCTAAATGATAGAAGCACATTAAGTCCTACACTTGTGAAAGTCATTAAATCTGGGATGTTGAAAAAAAAAATTCCCTATCTGGAAGTAGTCACAGAATCACAAAAACATCCAGGTTGGAAAAGACCCTCCAGATCACCAAGTCCAACCTACAACTCTACTCTACAAGATTCACCTTATACCATATCCATAAGCAGCTGCTGCCCAGGAGCTTTATCAACAGAAGGGAATTGATATGTTTGCTATCTTGCATTCTCAAATGGCCAAAGAACCAGCATCACTGCATATGCTTCCACACAGAGAAGCTGAAACCTTTACAGAAGTAATTGGTAGCTCACCAGTTGAAAGCTTAGGTCAAAATCAATGGCACTGCCAGCTTTCTAGGGATTGCTCCTATCCATTTCTGTAAATTGCCATCAGTCACCTTGAGAAAAGGAAAGTTGAAGAACAGAACAAAAGCCTATTTAAGTAGTTCATCAATTTTATTTAGTGAAAACCCCCTGTTCTGACTTCACTCCTCTTTCAAGTAATTTAAGTAACTATGAACAGAGAGGAGGCTGCAGTTCTTTCAAGTTGAAGTGTGCCCATCCATTATGTTACACACATTCTAGTGAAAGTTTTGGGTTGTCCTCTTCATTTATGTTAACTCTTTGTCTCTAATGGTTTAAAGAGACAAGACTCCATATCTCTGAATATCTTTTTCTATGTTTAAGATGAAATGTGATTTGCTATGGACTCCACAGCTTGTGGGAGGACACACAGGGGTAAAAATGAATGTTTGGCAAGAGAAGAGAGTGTTCTCTTCCATACTATCAGTTTCATTTTGGTTTTGTTGCTGGTGGTTTTTTGTTTTGTTTTTTTTTTGGTGGGGGGGAGTTGTTTGTATGTTTTTTGAGACGCAGGTTTAAGAACTTACTTGCCTCAGTCTGTGAAGTATTCATCTCTCCTCACATATTGCTATTCAAGGGATATTTGTTGTGCAAAGTAACCTTTAAAAATACTAACTTGAACACCATGAAAGGCAGTATTATTCTGAAACCTATTTAAGAAAAGCAGATGCCTTTGCTGGAACTCATAGTGCATCATTCCCATGATCAAGAGTTAGAGGAAGCTTTTTCATGATGCTGCAAACACCTTTGGCAGATGTGAGAGGCTGAACAAAAATGTTTCACAAAGTGTTGCTACAAATAGAGATTTTTTTTTTTTTTTAAACATTGGAGACCATCAATTGCCCTCATGTTAAGTGAAGTAAGCTCAGTTATGCCAGTTAGTGCTAATAACATCCTCAGCTGGCATAAAGTTTAATGAACATTAGGATAGCAGTGCCTAACAAGCATTCAGGGACAAATCCTTGCCTTGCAAAGTACTCAGGTGAACACATTTGTAACTCAGTGGCCTAAGCAGACAAGGTGGTGGCAAGCCTCAACTATACAATTATTGCAAGCCTCAACTCTACAATTATTACTTTTTCCTCTGTCGTGGGTTTAAAGAGCCGACAGTGAAGCTCTCAAACGAATTGGAGAAAAAAACAGAATTATATTTGGAGAGAGTGTTAGAGATAGAAATTACAAAGCAGATACAGAATCCATAAGCAAATCCCCTGAATTTTTCCCCAACCCAAAACTAAATCTATCATCCCCAGTGCTCCAATTCTCCCCCCCCCCCATGCCTCCACCATCCAAGAGGCCTAAGCACAGCCTCTGGAGGCCCCAAACAGGCCTATCCTTACATGTTTATCCCAATAACGCAGCTCCTGCCCGACACAAGGCTGGAGGGGGAGGAAAGGAGAACAAGCTGGCCTTGCCGTGAGCTTATGAAGAGATAGCAGAATTGTGGGATTGAATAACAAATCTTCAAGTCCCTAGAGGACTATTTTAACCCTATAGTTCCCAACCTGGGACATCCTCTCATTTTTGTCCCTTTACTCTGGAGATGATGTGGCATACAGAAAGAAAAGCTGAAGAGAGAGGGAACTCAGGAGTAGGAATAAAATAGGAGGTAGGATTTGAGCAACAGCTAGGTAGCACACAATGAGAAGAAAAAAAAGAGAGCTGTTAGCGGTTTGTGAGCTCCTGTTTTTCCCAGTTTCTGTTGTCTGCTAACAGTCAACAGCCACTGCCAGGCTCTTAAATCGAGTGTATCACCACCACCACGTGGCTGAACGAGATAAACTGCATCCAAATTGATGCAAGTGCCACAATCTCCCCCTTACTGGATGGAGAGAGGTGGCATCTCCTGCCACACNATTTCTGCTTGGGATTGCCTCGACCCAGATGCAGGACCTTGCACTTGGTCTTGTTAAACCTCACGAGGTTGTCTTGTGCCCACCTCTCCAGCCTGTCCAGGTCCCTCTGGATGGATCCCTTCCCTCCAGGGTGTCTGATGCACCACACAGCTTGGTGTCATCAGCAAACTTGCTGAGGCTGCACTCAGTGCCTCTGTCATGTCACCAACAAAGATGTTGAACAAGACTGGTCCCAGGACTGATCCCTGGGAGACTCTGCTTGTCACTGGCCTCCACTGGGACATGGAGCCATTGACAGCCATTCTTTGGGTGCAGCCATCAAGTCGGTTCTTTATCCATCTTGTGGTCCACCCATCAAACCCATGTTTCACCAGTTTGGAGACCAGGACGTGGTGCAGGACAGTGCCAAAGGCTTTGCTCAGGTCCAGGTAAATGCCATCAGTTGCTCACCCCTCATCTATTAATGTTGTGACCTGTTCATAGAAGGCCACCAGGTTTGTCAGGCAGGATTTGCCCTTGGTGAAGCCATGCTGATTTTACCCAATCACCTCTTCGCTATTCTCCTGTCTCAGTAGTGCCTCCAGGAGGATTTGCTCCATGATCTTACCTTGCTTCTTTTTAGAGTGGCTACTGTCATAGCAGAGGGACTGCTGTAATACTACTGAAGTCTCACCCTAAAGTTGGAGTAGCAACCTCTGCAAACAAATATCCCTAGCACCATCCAGACTGTGTTTCCTTTTAGCACATGCTGAGTGGCTTAAGTATTGCAAGGTAGAAAGCACTGTTCAAAATTAAGTAGCCCTCGATGGCATCTCACTGGGCTGAGCTCAATTTTGCTTTATACCAAACAAAGCTAGATGAGAACAGAAGTCAAGCAGATCTTGGTCTCTGGGGTAATCAAATAAAATAGACTACATACAGCTCATGCTGCAGTAGGCCAGCAAAACCAAAAGTGTCTGTCAGCTCTTAAGGTAATACACAAAGAAGCAATCTCCAAAACTGAATTAGGAAGCTAATGAATGCATTTCCAGGAATGGGAATAAAGGGTTTTATCTTGGACTTCCAGATAAGCCCTGGAATTCAACCAGATCTTCATTTTCTAACTACATTCCCCATAAAACCATACAGTGCTAATAAAAAAGTGAAGTAGCAGTAACAACATTTATACTGTACCTTACATCTCAAGATCTAAAATTCAGCATCTAGAATTCTAAAATTTGATGCCTCAAAAATGCAATTTGTTTCCTGTCAGCGTCTACTTCAGAATCAAAGCTTGTACATTAATTGATGGTTTCATAGAATGGTTTAGGTTGGAAGGGACCTCAAAGATCATCTAGTTCCAACCCCCTGCCATAGGCAGGGACATCTCCCACTAGAACAGGTCACTCAAGGCCTCGTCCAGCCTGGCCTTGAACACCTCAGGGAGATTTCTTCTGTCAATTCAGGTGTCATCAAATATGTCAGATCTGAGATTATTTTAGTCATCAAAAACATTGCTTTAGCATTTTGAGACAGATTTGTCTTCAGTATATCTGCCTCTGATTGCTCAAGATCCTGTAGGTGGGTGGAAAAGTTATCACACTGAGCTGTTAACAGCCAGCAGCACACAGAGAGCATTGCTGTGCCTGTGAATATTGCTCACAGTCCGATATACGAATATTAAAAACTACTACACAGTTATGTCCATATCAGGTGTCAAAGCAGCAAACTGGAAATCCAGAGTCAGACATGCATTAAGTGCCTGTGCTC
This sequence comes from Ramphastos sulfuratus, assembly GCA_013399055.1. Taxonomy (NCBI): domain Eukaryota; kingdom Metazoa; phylum Chordata; class Aves; order Piciformes; family Ramphastidae; genus Ramphastos; species Ramphastos sulfuratus. Next base: position 42,510 of record WBNM01043913.1, on the reverse strand, counting down.
TTTTGGTTTTGGAGGAGGGGGAGCAGGAGGTGGCTTGAGTCTGAACTATAAATCACAGCTATTTCTTTTGAGAAGAGCAAAAAAAAAAAATCATCTGCTGCTCTCAGCTCTGCAACTCCTTGAGTTTCCTCTCATGGCCCCGCATTCACATACCCCAACCTGACAAAGCAGAGCTGTGTATTTTATGAAACAGAAAGCTGAGGACAATTTAACTGGTCTCTGTGTTTAAATATGCTGTTAAACTTGCTATAAATCTTGAAAACAAAGCTGAAAAAAACCCAAGGCAAACAGCACTGAATTCAGCTATTTACACTGAGGCTGAAAGAAGCTCAGCTGGTATTTCCTGAATGCAAGGTCACAGGCTCTGTGGCTTCAGGGAGAGTACTTCCCACTTGCAGGAGTGGGAGGAAGCATAATTCAGTTGCAAGACAAGAATACACAGAAAACACTCTAGTAGGACAAAAATAAATAATTTAAATTGAACTATTAATAGCTACTTAAGATTGTAAATATGTAACTTGGATCCTTCTGTCTTAATTTTCTTTGTACTTTTCTCGCTGTCCCATTTTTAACTTTTCTCTGTGTAGTCGAGGCTTGATACTGCAGTGAAATCTAGAGCCCAGTGGAAAGGCTCAGGACTTTCACTCTTTAGTATCTAATTTAAATGAAGTCTACCATGATGTATGATTTTAAACAGATTCAATCAAATCTGTGCAAAAGGCTGCTGGGCTGCTTGGTTTTGGTTGAAACCAAATTTATTTGACTTCAGTATGAGTTAGCAGCAGCTTTGCACAGTTTGTCCTGGTCTGGCATAAACTAAAATAATGAATTACAGCCAAAATTAGAATTCTAAGTGTAAGGGGGAAAAAAAAACCTGTACACTTTGAACCAATATAATTGTTCTTCTGGTTTACAAGACTATGATTAACAGATGCTTAAAAAAGAGCCATGGCTGTGTGATTTGTATAGCTATCCCTTGTGCAGGGGACTTAGGGTAAGAAACCCGAACTGCTCTATAGAAAAGCTGCTTAAAGGTAAACGGTCACAAATGTAGTATCTCTTGAAGACAAAGAAAGCTGCAGGAGTAACAACAATAGGCTATTATTTCTTCTGCTTTTGTTTCCAGTTTTGAGATGCCCTTTGTGTTTGGCAGAGATGAGGGAAATGTGCAATTTCTTCACTTGCCACCAGAGGAGAATCACAGCAACATTCTCATTGGAAAAGATCCCCAGGATGATCAAGTCCAACCATTATTCTTACTCTACAAAGTTCACCCTTAAACCATATCCTCAAGCACCACATCCAGATGACTTTTAAACACATCCAGAGCTGGTGACTCAATCACCTCCCTGGGCAGCCCACCTTGCTGGGAAAAAAAAAAATGTTTCCCAATGTCCACTCTAAACCTACTCAGTTGCAGCTTGAGGCCATTCGCTCTTGTTCTATTGCTATTTACCTGTGAGAAGAGACCAGCAGCAGCTTCTCCACAATGTCTTTTCAGGTAGCTGTAGACAGCCATGAGGTCTCCCCTCAGCCTTCTCTTTTTCAAACCAAACAGCCCCAGCTCCCTCAGTCACTCTTCATGAGACTTATTCTCCAGGCCCTTCCCCAGCTTCGTTGCCCTCCTCTGGACTTGCTCTGGCACCTCCACATCCTGCCCAAAACTGAACACGACACTCAAGGTGTGGCCTCACCAGAGCCACTAAAGGGACAATCACCTCCCTGCTCCTGCTGGACACAGCATTTCTAATTCCACCCAGGATGCCATTGGCTTTCTTTACCACCTGGGCACACTGCTTGCTTATATTGAGTTACTTGTCTATTACAGCCCTCAGTCCATTTCTGCCAGGCAGCTCTTCAGCCACACTGCCCCAAGCCTGTAGCATTGCTTGGGGTTGTTGTGGCCCAAGTGCAGGACCTGGCATTTGGCCTTATTGAAGCTCATCCCATCGACATTGTTCCATGGATCCAATCTATCCAAGTCCCTCTGTAAAGCCTCCCTACCCTCCTGCAGATCAACACTGCCATCCAACTTGGTGTCATCTGCAAACATACCGATGACTCACTATGTGTCTTCATCAAGGTCATTAATAAAGATGTTGAACAGAAGCTCCACAGTAATGCAAACACTGAAGAAATGCATTTATGCTCATACCAAAATACATAATTTCAGCAGAAGAATAGCAAAAGGAAAACCTTGTTATTACTCCCTGCAGCTCCCATTACCATCAGGAGACACCATATTTGTGACTTTTTATCTACCACTGGACAGCTTGTCTATAGGGTGAGGTTTTTTTTTCCTATTTGCTGTTTTCTATCCCATGTCCCCTACATAAGGGTTAGCTGTACAAACACCACGCCTTGATGTCTTTTTTCATTTCAGCACAGAAAAATAAAACCTGCAACATCCCCTCTGTTAAAATACAAACTAGAGTGGCTGCTCTCCATGCTGGCAAAAGAGCTTTCAGATTCCCCAGCAATTTTGTGTCTTGGTTTTTTTATTTTCTTCCTCTCCCAGGGGTGAAACAAAACAATTATCCAAGTCGTTAAGAGAATCTTTGCTACTTTCCTATCTGGAAAGATTCTTAGTTTTGCAATTTGAATCCTCTGTTCTGCAGTTGATAGGTTGTGAAGGCAGAGTATGTATTTATCTTTCTGCTTCCCACAAGCTGAGCACAGATACTTTATCACCTCCATCTGAAATTAGAGGGTTTACCCATTTTGCTTCAGGAGACAGAGAGATTACTGAGGGCAAAGAATTGCCCAGCAATGTTCTGAACAGCATTGCTACTAAAAAAGGGATTTATATGTTGGTTTTGTTTTTTTTTTTTCCCCCTTCTCCTTTTTTAAAGATGAAGTGAGAGAAGTGTAACTAGAGATGGGAGATGAAAGCATCTTTCCTGCTTTGGAGATGAAAGGGAGATACAGCTTAAGAAGTTTTTGGGAGAGGAAGAAACATATTAGAAGAGATAAATATTTCTTAAAAAAAACCCAAAACAACCCAAACTAAAAAACAAACCCATCACTGTGTTTCAATGTAGAGATCAAAACCAGGCCTGCCATTTAGAAAATAACAGGAACACAGGTCCATACATGCAGGCAGCACTGATAACCTCCTCCTTTGAGCAGATGCTGGTATGCTTATGTTGCTGCTGGCATTTTATTAGTGTTACTTAGGTGGCATCACAGAATCACTGAGGCTGGGAAAGAGCTCTGAGATCATCAAGTCCAGTTTATAACCTGGCACCACAACATCAGCTAAACCATGCCACCAAGTGCCTCATCCTATCTTTTCTTAAAGGCCTCCAGGGATAGTGACTCTACCACCTCCCTGGGCAGTCCATTCCAGTGCCTAACCATCCTTTCTGTGAGGAAGTGCTTTCTAATATACAACCTAAACCCTCCCTGGTGCAGCTTCAGACCACATCCTCTTGTCCTGTCACTTAATAGAGTAAGGAATATTGCAAATTTCATCCCTGGCTTGGGCTTTTTGTACAATTCTTTGCACAAACATCAAATAATGGTATTTTATTCCTCTGCGTAGTGGCCATTTAAATCCTGTTGGTTTCAAGAAAATCAGCACAAGGTAAAAAAAACCTCTTCCCCCCCTCAAAATTTCCATGATTATATGCCCTAGTTCATGACTGAGGAAATGCATAAAATGCTCTTTTTTCCTCACAGATGATGTACTGTCCCTTTAAAGCCAGGACGAGGTCTTCGTTCTATAGCTTACCAGAATGTTTTTAGGAGAATTTCTCTCAGCTTAACAGATCATTTTACTTTTTGTTCTTAACAGAGCAACATAGCCCAACAGCAGTGAAAGTTATTGTTGGACCTCATTTCTATTTCTGCTTGTGCTTTATCAAAAGCTAGCCTTAGCCTATGAATGCCACATTTCCTGTGTTGCTAATGGTTTCTCTGACCATCTGGGAAAGCCTAGCAGCTCTGGATAGGAAAGCTCTATTGCCTCATAAATCAATTTGTTGTTTCCACACAGGATAGCCACTTGCCTCACCTCCAAAAGCCAAGTCAGCTCAAGGGCTCTATAAGGAAATGCAGGATCACAGGATATCAGGGGCTGAAGGGACCCAAAGAGATCATCGACTCCAACCCCCTGCCAGAGCAGGGCCATACAATCTAGCTCAGGTCACACAGGAACACATTCAGACAGGCCTCAGAAGTCTCCAGAGAAGGAGACTCTACAACTTCTTTGAGGAGCCTGTTCCAGTGCTCTGTGACCCTTACAGTAAAGAAGTTTCCCCTTGTGTTGAGGTGGAACCTCCTGTGCTGCAGCTTACATCCATTGCTCCTTGTCCTATCACAGGGAGCAAGTGAGAAGAGCCTGTCCCCCCACTCCTGACACCCAGCCCTCAGATATTTGAAACACTGATTAAATCCCCTCTCAGTCTTCCCTTTTCCAGACCAAAAAGCCCCAGATCCCTCAGCCTATCCTCATCAGGCAGTGCTCCAGTCCCCTAATCCTCCTTGTAGCCCTGCGATGGACCTTCTGCAGCATTATACCAAATCTGTTGCCATTTCAGCTTTCCCTGAGTCCACAAGCCCAATGGAACAGAATTTAGGATACCTCCCCTTCTGGAAAAAAAAATAGGCAGAAGAGTAAAAGGGATAAAACAACCAAAGAATAGCCTTTGGAAGTTAAAAAAAGAAGTCATTTTAACAGCAAATAAAAGGTATTTAAGGGAAAGGAAGGTTAGAGAGATATAAGGGAGGGGAATAGATACAGATATATATACAAACCCAGGTTGATGGCAGTGGGCTGTCCAGACTGAGGTGGATTTGCCTTGGGTGCAGGGCCCAACAGGAAGTAGCAGGTCTGGCCATGTGGCTAACAAGAGCAGCAGCAGCAAGAGGCCACAGAGGCAAAGGCAAGAGCAGGCTCTTGACTGCCTCTTAAATGGGATTGTTGGGCAGGAAGTGGGAGTTGAATAAGCTTTGCCCTGGGGGATCCACCCCTCAGGAGAGGCCAGGTCTCCCTGCCCACCTGGGGTCAGGTTTTCAGTCCACTCCCTCACCCCAGGATGGGCTCAAACCAGCACAAATTGGATAATTAAACCTGATTTAATATAATCTGTTTTGGCATCCAGCTGGTTCTAGTAAGCTGTGATCTATACCAGGAGAACCACAACCACCACCTACTGCAAGCACCTCAGCAAGGAGGCCACAGGAAAAATAGGCCTCTAGCTCCATGTCAGACTGATACAGTTGAGGCAATGGCAATGAGCCTGACTCTGCTCCTCTCCTTCATCTAGGACAGAATTCACACTGAGGAGAAAAGTAACAAATAAATCCTTCAAGTGATGAATTGTCAGCAAGTTCTTTGTGGTTGTTACTTGACACATACTGCAATACTGACAGAAAATAATTCACCCTTCCCAGCCACTGTCAAAGTCACTAACCCATTTTCATGGTGTCTCCTACTGATTGAAAAAACTGATTGTGCACAAGCGGTGGCTTTACAGAAGGATAATCCAAACACATGGTACTTGGTTGCCAAATATTTAAAGGGCGGGAGGAAGGGCTGTGCAGCACAGAATGGGAGACAATCCAAATGGGAATCAAGCTTTGATAATAGCTCTATCTTTCCCTAGAGACTGTCTTCAACACCATCCCTTCTTGACAGTGTTGTTTTATCTTTATAGAGTGCTTTTTATTTTGTGGAGATGAATGCCTGGAGACAAGCACTAGTGAGCTCAGGGCACAAGGCACCAGGCATCATCATTTAAGGGCTAGAAATACTGTGGCATTGCTCTGCGGCTGGAGATACAGAGCCCCATAGCAGCAGTGGGCATCTCAAAATGCTGTCCCTGCAGCCTTAGAACATGGATAAAGCTCTGCAGAGAGCATGGTATGCATGGACACCTGCTACTACTTGCCCAAGTGTAGTTTGAGGCATAACACTCAAACAAGTGACGCTTCTTTTCTTAACACAGTAGCTGTTGAATGCCATATTACAGAATCATTCAGGTTGGAAAAGACCCTCAGGATCACCACATCCACCTGATAACCCAACTCTATATATCCTCTCCATTCTGAATCATCAGCTGATGCTCTTAGCACCTTGGCTTCTGGTGAAACTCTATGTTAAATCCGAAGGGGAAAAACTCTGCAAACACTAAACCTCAAAAAGTTAAAGAGGGACTGAAGACAGTGGAAATTCATTGGCAAGCTCAGAGGTGGCAAAAAGAGTCCTTGCAAGAGAATAGGAGAATGATATGGGAGAGGCTCTGAGCAGAAATATGCTGCATGCAGTAGCCCTCATACACAGGCATACTCAGCCTCCTTTACTCTGCCCTGGTGAGACCACACCTGGAATACTGTGTCCAGTTTTGGGCTCCCCGATTCAAGAAAGACAGGGACCTGCTGGAGAGAGTCCAATGGAGAGCCTGGAGGATGAGTAGGGGGCTTGAACATCTCCCCTATGGAGAGAGACTGAGAAACCTGGGGCTGTTTGGTCTGGAGAAGACTGAGAGGAGATCTGATCAATGTGTACAAATATCTGAGGGGTGGGTGTCAAGTGGATGGAGCCAATCTCTTTTCAGTGGTGTGCAGTAATAAGACAAGGAGCAATAGATACAAACTGGAACATAAAAGGTTTCACCTTAACATGAGGAGAAACTTCCTTACAGTGAGGGTGACAGAGCCCTGGAACAGGCTCTCAGCCCAGAGAGGCTGTGGAGTCTCCTTTTCTGGAGACTTTCAAAACCTACCTGGATGCATTCCTGTGCAAACTACCCTAGGGGATTCTGCCTTGGCAAGGGGGCTGGACTGGATGATCTCTGAAGGTCCCTTCCAACCTCTTTCTGTGATTCTGCTATTGCAAACAACAGGCTAAAATGAAGAAACTACAATTTCCTGACAAATTCCCTTCCACAGAAGGAAATAAAGCCAAATGGTCTAGGAGGTTAACTGCTGTGTAAAACGCTCTTGTCTCAAAGGTGATTTCAGTTTTGGTCTTCATGTGGCTTTTTAGGAAACGTCTGCTCTCAGTGGTTATGGCTCATTTTAGCTTGCTGATTTCTTACAGATACTTTTGCAATGAAGTGGATCACATAGAAAGATTCGAAATAGAGATATGTGGCTTTATGGAGGACTGCAGAGAAAAAAATCATGGTTCTGAAGGACATTCTGCTATTGCTCAAGGCCTCCCCCATACAGGGGACTGCAATGAGTCTCAAAGTGGAAGCAGTGTTTAGGAAGAGGATGGTGGCATTTACAGCTACTTATCAACCACTCGAGGCAGAGTGAAGAATTTTGACACCATGGCAGTACTTGCCTCAGTTGTCCCTAAGCTTCTTAAGCTACCAAATCACTTCCCAGCATAATGACCTCAAAGACTGAGAAAATAAAACATACTGCCAGCAATCCAGTGCTCCCTTATCCATCCTAGCAGATGACAGTGCTGCCTAGGAGATGTCTGACCAGTGCAGGCGATTACATGAAAGTAGTACATACTTTATGGTTGTTCTTTTTTCACGTGGAGCAGAAAAAAAACACAATGGGAAAGCAAATGGAAGTTCTTTCTGGCTGTCCCCTGCCCTGGTCAATCCACACCTGCAAGTACAAGTTTCTAACAGTCTGAAACCTAAGCTTTGGTACAAAACAGTAGCAACAACCCTTTCTGCCACTTAGCAACAAGCACCAGCACTAAACAAACTGCTAAATGCATTCTGTTGCATGTTGAACAGGGACCAATGGAAGCACTGTACTGCTTAGCCCCTTTTCCTTTCACCACTGTCTACTTTTTCACTGGTGTAACCTGGCATGAGTGTGACTTGGGGATACTAAACATGGAATAACGGCTGGTTCCTCTACAAGGGCACACAGAAAGCAGGCTGAAGCCTTTGCATCTTCCATCCTTTAGATGCATAAGGACACCCATTCACAGAATCACAGAAATATTCAGGTTGGAAAAGATCATCAAGTCCAACCTATAACCCTTTTCTACAAAGTTCACCCTTAAACCATATCCCCAAGCACCACATCTAAAAGACCTTTAAACATATCCAAGGTTGGTGACTCAACCACCTCCCTGGGCAGCTTATTCCAATGTCTGACCACTCTTTCTGTGAAAAAATGCTTCCTAATATCCAGTCAATGTGGGACTCAATGATGTTTAAGAAGGACAGGGAACTGCTTGAGAGAGCTCAGTGCAAAGCCACAAGAATGATTAAGGAAGTTGAACAGCTTCCTTATGAGGAGAGCCTGAGGGAGCTGGGGCTTGTTAGCTTGGGGAGGAGGAGACTAAGAGGTGACATGGTTAATGTTTATAAATATGTAAGGGGTGAGTGCCAGGAGGATAGAGCCAGGCTCTCTTCAGTGATGCCCAGTGACAGGACAAGGGGCAATGGGTGGAAGTTGAGGCATAGGAGGTTCCATGTGAACCTGAGGAAGAATTTTTTCACTGTGAGGGTGACAGAGCACTGGAACAGGCTGCCCAGGGCGGGTGTGGAGTCTCTCTCTCTGGAGATATTCAAGAACCACGTGGATGCATTCCAGTGTGATCTGCTCCAGGTGATCCTGCTCTGGCAGGGGGATTGGACCAGATGATCTTTCGAGGTCCCTTCCAGCCCCTGAGATTCTGTGATTCTATGTTAAAGGTTTTTTTCTGAACAAAATGATTCTATGACTCTTAACAACTAGACACAATGATAATTACTCCCCTTGGATGCTCTGGGAATGAGTGTCCCTGGTTTGTGTTGGCTCACTGCACCATCTGAAGCAAAGTAAACCTCTTCTTTTGTTTTTGGTGTCCCCTTTTCTCCCACAGCTGTACTGATTCTTTGCAAGCTGTCTTATATCTTCCTCATCTCTCAGAAAAGCCATCAAGGTGGTTCATCAGTGCTAAGGCTTTCCTCATCATTAAGGTTTTGCTCAGCATAATGGAGTCTTGGATGGGATGGTCATCTCATTGTCAAAAAGGTTCACAGATTTATCATTGCAGATTTCAGATACAGGCAAACAAGTTATTACTCATGAGAGGAGCAGTGTCACCCAGCAGTTTCCTCCTCTCACCAGGGTCTTTCAAAAGAGCAGTTAGTTCACTTTGAGGTGAGAGAGACCATGGAAGGGATGTTATTCTGAAATCCCATGTAGCAGCTCTTGCCCAGCTCATCACCAGACTCTGTGTGACTCTGTGAGTCTGCCACAGGAACCAGGGCCTGAGGCAATCAAAGGACGCTAAGCTAAGGTTGTTTCTCAGTCCCTGTCAGCCCACAAAGAAAGACACAAGTTTGATCAGAGACTGATTTTCTTGTAGCAAGCCCAGGATCTTGCTGCTGGTCTCTCGGAGGGAGTTAGGAAAGTGAGAACACAAAAGGCCTTTTATATACAGAGCTGGCTCCTCGGCTTTCTGATGTTGCATTGCTTTTAGATGCATTTATTTGGAGCAATGGTGCAATCCAGTGGCCAGTCTGGATAGTAACAGCATAATGCTGTACAAGCTCTAATCCACTGCAAAAGCGAAAGGGAGATGCAAGACCACTGAGCCTGTAGAGAAGCAGCGATGAGAGATCTTAAGAGATAATGGCAGGTACAGCTGTCCTGACAGACACAAAAGGCAAAGGGCTGAGGCTTGCTAGGAGCTGACAAACTTTAGCTGGATGCCTTGCAGACATTAACTGGTGCCTCTGGGTCCAGAAGTTCCCACCCTGGTTTTGTGTAATTTGGAGATCTCAGCCCTCCTTCTAGTTAGAAACTGACCACAGCACACCCTTGANCCCACAGCTGTACTGATTCTTTGCAAGCTGTCTTATATCTTCCTCATCTCTCAGAAAAGCCATCAAGGTGGTTCATCAGTGCTAAGGCTTTCCTCATCATTAAGGTTTTGCTCAGCATAATGGAGTCTTGGATGGGATGGTCATCTCATTGTCAAAAAGGTTCACAGATTTATCATTGCAGATTTCAGATACAGGCAAACAAGTTATTACTCATGAGAGGAGCAGTGTCACCCAGCAGTTTCCTCCTCTCACCAGGGTCTTTCAAAAGAGCAGTTAGTTCACTTTGAGGTGAGAGAGACCATGGAAGGGATGTTATTCTGAAATCCCATGTAGCAGCTCTTGCCCAGCTCATCACCAGACTCTGTGTGACTCTGTGAGTCTGCCACAGGAACCAGGGCCTGAGGCAATCAAAGGACGCTAAGCTAAGGTTGTTTCTCAGTCCCTGTCAGCCCACAAAGAAAGACACAAGTTTGATCAGAGACTGATTTTCTTGTAGCAAGCCCAGGATCTTGCTGCTGGTCTCTCGGAGGGAGTTAGGAAAGTGAGAACACAAAAGGCCTTTTATATACAGAGCTGGCTCCTCGGCTTTCTGATGTTGCATTGCTTTTAGATGCATTTATTTGGAGCAATGGTGCAATCCAGTGGCCAGTCTGGATAGTAACAGCATAATGCTGTACAAGCTCTAATCCACTGCAAAAGCGAAAGGGAGATGCAAGACCACTGAGCCTGTAGAGAAGCAGCGATGAGAGATCTTAAGAGATAATGGCAGGTACAGCTGTCCTGACAGACACAAAAGGCAAAGGGCTGAGGCTTGCTAGGAGCTGACAAACTTTAGCTGGATGCCTTGCAGACATTAACTGGTGCCTCTGGGTCCAGAAGTTCCCACCCTGGTTTTGTGTAATTTGGAGATCTCAGCCCTCCTTCTAGTTAGAAACTGACCACAGCACACCCTTGACTTTGGGTATAAATGGAGTCCTGCTATGGAGACATTGGGAGTTGGTCTCCATGCAGCAAGCATGCTGGAAGCCGGATCCCTACCCCTTAGACTGGGATGTCTTCTAAGGTGCCTTCCTCCCACTTTGGTAAGTGGGTGTATTTTGGGTACTCAGAGTGGGAGATTTTCCCTTTGTGAGTGAGTGCACATTTTGGTTCATCCCTCTCTAGACAGCTGAATTGGTTGTGCAGCAGCATACTCCGGACTGACATCCGAACCTGTGATTTTATTGTGCTGGAAGGAGTGACAGGCAATTACAATAAATCCACATTTCCAAGTGGCTGTTGCTGTCTGTTTTGTGATTGCCTGCGTGACAGAGATGCACAGATCCATGTTTCTCAGTAAGAGAGGCTCAGAACTGAGCTGTTGAAATCTATAAATGGGGCAGCTCATCCTATCACTTGTTAATGACACTCGCCTCACTACAACCTTCTTTCAGGTAGTTGCAGAGGGTGATAAGGTCCCTCTTCAGCCTCCTGTCCTCCAGATTAAGCAATCCCTCAGCAGCAAGTCACAAGATCTGTTCTCCAGACCCTTCTCCAGCTTCATTGCCCTTCTCTGGACATGTTCCAGCAACAAAATGTCCATGTAGAAAGGGGCCCAATACTGAACACAGTATTTGAGGTATGGCCTCATCAGTGCAGCATGTATAGACCTGAATCAGTGATACAGCTACATTAAAAGAATATGATAGTAGGAAATTACCAAGGAGTTGCATTGCTAATTTACATTCAATCATCTTCCAATACACTACAGCCTCTTCTCTTGTGTATGGTTTACGAAACCTTCAAGCAACAGAGGCTGTGGAGTCTCCTCCTCTGGACACACTCAAAACCCACCTGGACACCTTCATGTGTGACCTTCTCTGGGTGATCCTGCCCTGGCAGGGTGGTTGGACTAGATGATCTTTTGAGGTCCCTTCCAACCCCTAATGCTCTGTGATTCTGTGAACAGACAATCCACTCAACAATTTCAAATGTAAGACAGAGAGATAAGAATGTTATCTCCATGTGCTGAAGAGGTCATAGAGCCTTCAATTTATAGTGACTTAATTTTATGCAAAACGCTGTGGAGGACCTAAAATTAAGACATCCTAATGTCTGAGTTCCAGCCTAGCATTCTGATCCCAAGACTAATCTTCATTGTAAAGACAAAAAAACCTGCCCTAAGCATTCCCTTCAATTCCTGATTTCCAAACCTGGAGTTGGGTGGGTCAGGATTTACACAGGGGATGCACTTTGAAATCTGGATAAAACTCTGCCTAAGACTATTTACTTTTGCAAGGGAAAAAAAAATAATTCACGCTAAAATAATGAGTAAGTATATTGTGGAAGAGTTAACAATCTTAAGGTGAAAATGCTGATGCAAAACCTCAGTAATAGAAATAAGCTTAGCCTTTGATACTTCATTTTAGAAATGCGACGAACTAGCAATAAACTCTGGCAGGTTCGTTAGCCCAGCAGTTCCGGGGCTGTCCAGACACCCAGTTTTCCCTTCCCTTTTTCCTCTGGCTTTGGCAGAGCATCCTGGCAGCTCCTCTCTAAGGCAGGCAATCCTGCTATGAGCAGGCAAGCAGCCAACTTGCTAATCCAATTATGTAGCACAAGACCCAAGGGGTGCACCATTTGTGAAAGAACAGGCAATTTTCATTATTTAATTACCAGTCAAGTTACCTGCCTGAAGAATATTAAAATGCCAGCTTAATTATGACATTGAGATACTAGGTCAAAGCTATCTCCTTTATGCTGATCATCCCCCAAAATGCAGCTTCTAAGGGTTATAGAGAGGAGTAAGCAGCAGCTTTAAGACAGATAGGGGATGTCAGGGAGATGATGGATTAGCCTAACTCTGAGTGCAAAGAAACCAGTTGAGTTCAACCATCGCTTGTGAGAAAGCAACTAGGCCAACACACAGCATCTGGGAGGGTTCATGCCTCACTTGTTTGCAGTACCCTGGTTGTGGCTGCTCCCACCCTGGAGGTGTCCAAGGCCAGGTTGGACGAGGCCTTGAGTGACCTGTACCAGTGGGAGGTGTCCCTGCCTATGGCAGGGGGTTGGAACTAGATGATCCTTGAGGTCCCTTCCAACCTTACCATTCTATGATTCTATGATACACTCAACCAAGTTAAGTGCTAAACCAATTCCCTCAGTACTACATCTATGCATCTTTTAAACAGCTCCAGGGATGAGGATTCAACCATCTCCCCAGGGAGCCTGTTCTAGTGTTTGAGAACCCTTTCAGCGAATAAGTTTCTTCTAAATACCAACTCACTTAGTGCAACTTGAGGACATTTCCTCCCATTGTATCACTTGTTACTAGAGAGGAGACCAACACCCACCTCACTATAATCTCCTTTCAGGAAGCTGTAGAGAGCAAGGTGGTCTCCCCTCAGTCTCTTTTTTGTTCAGCCCACACAATCCTTCCTGGGAATTCTCTCAATAACTTGGGGAGTTCACTTGTTTGGTGTAGTCTCTATCCCTCCAAGATCCCTATTTGTCAGTAACATAAGAAATCAGGCAGGGGCCTGAGGCCCTACAGGCCAGAGGAACCAGGAAAGACCTCCAAAATGTGGTGCTTTGAGAGAAGTTCTGGAGTGGCAGTCATGTCTCTGCAGGCACCAAACATGGCACCAAAATGGGCTGTGAGACTATGGGCTCATCACACCTCCTAGCTTGGAGTGGGTAGCCAAACGGCACCAACCAGTTGGTAGAAACCTAACAGACCTCAGATGCAAACTGCTGAAATACTCAGCTCCATCAGGAGTGAGGTACTCCTGGGTGCATTATGGTGCACAACAGCAGGCTTGCACAGCCATCACCATGGCCGTGAGGCAGCCAAATGAGGAAAACCTGACAATCTGCAACTTCTGGTTGCATATCCAGATGGCCAGTGAGATGTCTGCACCCTAAGATGTTTCTTTTATTGGACCTCACAGACGGAGGTGTTCAAGGCCAGGTTGGATGAGGCCTTGAGTGTTCTGTTCTAGTGGAAGGTGTCTCTGCCTATGGTGGGGGGTTAGAACTAGATGGTCTTTGAGGTCACTTCCAACCTAAACCATTCTCCAGGCACTGGAGTTGCTATCACTGAGGCTATGTTCTGCTGCACCTGTGTTTCTGCCCATTGGTGTTAAGTCCCTCTGCTCTAGCTCTGCCCTGTATCATATAGTCCCATCCAGGTGTGTTCCCTGGTGTGCTGGTTTGAGGCTAACTGGAATATTTTAATGAGAGAAACTAGATCATTGGTTGTGAAAAGAAGATAATGGTGAAGTCTTTATCATTCACTGATTTTCTCAGAGGGATAAAAAGCCAAAATGTGAGCAATTTGTCCCACTCTGGTCTGCGATGCTGCTCCCTTTTGCTTCTCCTTCGACCTGCTCTAATCTCTCTGCTCTAATCTTGGCTAACACATAACAACATAAGCCTTGCTGGTTGTTTTGTCTGTATGTCTGGGAAAGTAGAGGGATAAAGAGGGGGTAGCTTTGAGCCCCTTCTGGGCAGTTTTCTTTGTCTGGGAGGGAGTCTGGATTTCTGTATTATTTCTAATTTGTATATAGTTGTAAATATTTGTAAATATATTGTGTATATATGCTTGTACATTTTGCTTTGCTGTAAATATCACTTCATCTTACTTCCAAGCTGTATGAGCTAGTCTGGCAAATTCCAACAGTGCTGATGGGGAAAAGTTCCTTACCCATCACACCTGGCTTGAGACTGCTGGGACACAGAAGCTCTGTGTAAAACAGATTTTTAAGTATGACCTACCTTAAGTGCCTACCTGTAGGGGATGTGGAGCTGAACACGTGAAACACAAAGAAGCAAAACAGACATCAACATCCTGCGTCATTTCTGGGGCTCATTTCTCAGTTGACTCCTGAGGTTCTTAAATGTCTGTGTTGTGGAGAACCTGCACATCTGTCCAGAAACTCCAGCAGTAAAACCATTCAGTTACAAAAGATTGAGCTCACACTTTCCAGAATATCAGGCTGTGAGGCCAAAGGAAATAAGTACCAGAAGTGGGGTCTTGAATCTAGAAATATAAAACCTGGGGAAGAGTTTGGCAATTTTTGGGGTTGGCAGTGCAAGTGCTGAGTGAAGACGGAGTCCCTGAGCACCTGAACTAAGCACAAGGCACTGCCACAGCAAAGTCACAACCAGTCTGTGCTGAGCAGCTCAGGAGTTACTGACTGACTCCTCCAGAGAAGTTGCCTCGAATGGAGTGACCCGAAGTAGCTTTTTCCTTACTGTAAAACCATCTGATCAAAAATGAATCAAGCAGCAGGATTTCACCTTAGTATCAAGTACATCAGTCCTCTGTAAAACCACTGATACGGCTCTTAAAACACCATGTCACTGGGAAGGAGAATCAAAGAGCTGGGAGTGCTCAGGATCAGATGAGCTATAATGTTCAAACTCCCCAAATATCACAGCTGTCTGTTCACATCCAACACATAATTACTAGGACATGCATTATTGTATTTCTTTAAGAACATAAATATATAATGAGGATTTCCACCAAGAGGCTGTGTTTTTTTATTTATTTAGGAAACAAGTTAAGTTGAATCTCTCCATACAATGGTCACTTCAGGAGTCAACAGCGCAGAGACTTCCTGGAAGTCCTATGTACAGAGCAAATTAACAGAGCCTTAAAAGCCAGTTTCAAGGCAGCTCTCTCACAGACACAAGGTATTAGCTGTGAAACAGAACATGAGACACGAGGCATCATATGACATCAAGTAGCACATTTCTGTTTATTTGCCTTCAAGAACTCTTAAGTCATCGTTAGGCCAAGGAGTGCACACAAGATGTACGAGGAAAGGATTAAAAGAGACTTCTTTATCACTGTACTCTGTGGCACGAAGGTCCACAGCCTCTAGGGTGTTGGTTCTTTTTTTAAAAGGATATGATTTTACTCTGGCCAAAGTGTTACCATTCAGAGAACAACCTGCCACTGACAGGGAATCTCTTGAGGAAATTAGAAGTCAACACAATGGTTTGCGAGGCTGTTTTACTGAACGGACACTGCCAGCTGGACTAGGAGCATTGTACCAGACACTTGTCAAGTTGTGAACCCTTAGATTTATAAAGATAGTAGGAAATCTGACTGCAGAGTGGAAGGGAGAAGTGGTTGTGGTTTCTCCCTCCCTGCAGCAGATTCCTGCCTGCCTGTAAACTTGTGTTTCTGTACTTCAGTACAGCTGAGATGACCCACAAGACAGGTTCTGCCCTAGACATGTAGCTTGCCCACAGTCCGACTCAGCTCCTTAGTAACTTTCATCTATAGCATTAAAAGCCAAGGTTTGTCTCCCAGTGTCTTTCACATGATGCTCTGTCTGTTCACATCCACATTGTACGCTGATGAACTGGAACAGCCTCGGCCAAAATCAATAAAAATGCCTTCAGAATCAGAGTCGATTGACTCCAAAATCTGATCCACTATGTTCTCAGGGCTGGAAGAGGGAATGGGAATCAAGGAAGGGTCCCTGTCCAGCTCAAAGGATCTATGTGGGTCATCCACTGAGTGGAAGAGTCCTTTCTGTTGCTCGACTGTGCTGAGCTTGCTAGAGCATTGTACTGACCCAGCGTTGGGCCTCTCCTGGTCTCCAGACAGCGAGCTTTTTGTGGCCATCATGGAGCTCTTGGAGCCGTTGTCCATGATGGTGGTGAGGTTGGAGTACCCCTGGAGCTCCAGGCAGGAGGTCATTTCTGAAACGGAGTGCCTTCGGATGCCCGTTCCGTTGGCAGCCATGCCCTCGGTTTCATACTCGGCCACCGGTGTCAGCAGTGGATTGTTGTAGCTTTTCGATCGCACCACAGGGTTCTTGGTGAGGATGTCACCCGATTTGGAACGCCTGAAGAACCGCTTCTCTGTCAACACAGAAAGACCCAGAGTAATGCCTACAAAGTCTCCTATTTTTGTGGTACTAATGATCACAAACATTCAGAAGAAAATCAATGCCCAAATATTCGTAAGTTCTTCTTGAATAACAGAAAACTCTTTTAAGAGAATACATTGCCTTGGTTTGCTAGAGCTATAGTCAGAGTTACAGACTTCTTTAGCACGTTGAAGACCCCAAACCTATCTTTACAAGTAATAGCTGAGATTCCCTTATGTTCATACAACTTCAGCAGCTGGAGCAAAGCAATAAATGCTCACAAGCAATTGCAAATACTTTCTTTAGACAAGAAAAAAAGTGCAGTTCTGTTTGTGTTCAGGATAGAAAGGTCATCACCAATTTCTAGTAGTTGAAATTTAACTTTTCTACCCACCCTGGGAAAATCTGGTCTCTTCAAACTTGAAGCACAAGGATTAAGGCAGGCAATCTTACTAATTATTCTGGAAAAAAAATTAAGATTCAAAGCATCATTCAGAGACCACACAAGAAGAGGACACTGGAGTGCCTGGAAACGTTAACTGGAGGGCAGTGCCCGCAGCAAGCTTTTTAGGCAACAACTCTGCACCCAATCCAGCAGTCAGTAAGAAAGCCGCTGTTAGCCAACAACGAGCAGTAGGTGGCAGCAAGTCAGCGCCGAGATCCCCCAGCAGTGGTTTAGGGCTGGAGCTAGCATCAAAACGACCATCATGCAAGTTTTTTCCAAACCTCAGTGCTCAGACTCACTTGTGCTAAAGGAAAGAAGTGGCATGAATAAGAGGTGTCCCTTTTGAAACTTTCTTCTTGCTACTCTCGCTTTGCCATCCCTGTGCAAGGGGCATGGCTGGAAAAGTCCCACTATGGACATCAACTACAACCACTGTCTAACGAATCAGCTGCTTTAAATGTTTTAATGAAGACACTGGTATATATTCCTCCAGCAAACCACACAGTTTCCTTTACAAATGACAGTCCCTTCAAAAATCATACTTATGTATAATTACATGCTTACCTGGACACACATTCCAATCTGATGCTGGAGAACTAAAAAAAGCCAGTTTCTATACTTAAGACTGTATTTTGCAGTTGGGTCTGCCTCAGCAGCAAAATTAGCCCAACCAAGTTCAGCTTTGGACTTTTTCTTTGCTAAGAGTTTGACCTGGCAAACAGAAAAGTTTCCCTGGGGCTTGCCCTGTCACAGGGACTCTGACTTTTTGGCCACACCAAGGCTCAGCTGAAAATGAAGGCTATGTGTGCTGGCCAGATGGGAAAAGAAAGAGATCACAGGATGTTAGGGGTTGAAAGGGACCTCCATAGATCATTGAATCCAACCCCCCTGCCAGAGCAGGACCATAGAATCTAGCTCGGGTCACACAGGAAAGCATCCAGACAGGTCTTAAAAGTCTCCAGAGAAAGACTACACAATCTCTCTGGGCAGCCTGTTCCAGTGCTCCATGACCCTTACAGTAAAGAAGCTCTTCCTCATGTTGAGGTGGAACTTCCTGTGCTGTAGTTTACATCCATTACCCCTTGTCCTATCACAGGGCACAACTGAGAAGAGTCTGTCCCCTCTCTCTTGACATCCAGCCCTCATACATTTATAAACANTTTAGGCAACAACTCTGCACCCAATCCAGCAGTCAGTAAGAAAGCCGCTGTTAGCCAACAACGAGCAGTAGGTGGCAGCAAGTCAGCGCCGAGATCCCCCAGCAGTGGTTTAGGGCTGGAGCTAGCATCAAAACGACCATCATGCAAGTTTTTTCCAAACCTCAGTGCTCAGACTCACTTGTGCTAAAGGAAAGAAGTGGCATGAATAAGAGGTGTCCCTTTTGAAACTTTCTTCTTGCTACTCTCGCTTTGCCATCCCTGTGCAAGGGGCATGGCTGGAAAAGTCCCACTATGGACATCAACTACAACCACTGTCTAACGAATCAGCTGCTTTAAATGTTTTAATGAAGACACTGGTATATATTCCTCCAGCAAACCACACAGTTTCCTTTACAAATGACAGTCCCTTCAAAAATCATACTTATGTATAATTACATGCTTACCTGGACACACATTCCAATCTGATGCTGGAGAACTAAAAAAAGCCAGTTTCTATACTTAAGACTGTATTTTGCAGTTGGGTCTGCCTCAGCAGCAAAATTAGCCCAACCAAGTTCAGCTTTGGACTTTTTCTTTGCTAAGAGTTTGACCTGGCAAACAGAAAAGTTTCCCTGGGGCTTGCCCTGTCACAGGGACTCTGACTTTTTGGCCACACCAAGGCTCAGCTGAAAATGAAGGCTATGTGTGCTGGCCAGATGGGAAAAGAAAGAGATCACAGGATGTTAGGGGTTGAAAGGGACCTCCATAGATCATTGAATCCAACCCCCCTGCCAGAGCAGGACCATAGAATCTAGCTCGGGTCACACAGGAAAGCATCCAGACAGGTCTTAAAAGTCTCCAGAGAAAGACTACACAATCTCTCTGGGCAGCCTGTTCCAGTGCTCCATGACCCTTACAGTAAAGAAGCTCTTCCTCATGTTGAGGTGGAACTTCCTGTGCTGTAGTTTACATCCATTACCCCTTGTCCTATCACAGGGCACAACTGAGAAGAGTCTGTCCCCTCTCTCTTGACATCCAGCCCTCATACATTTATAAACATAAACATTGATTAGATCCCCAAGGTCCAAGACCAGTATGTCCCAGCTTTAAATCATGTTAGCAAAATATGTGGACAAGAACTAGATGCATTAGCTTGGGAGCAGCACAGACTTATGCACTTAGCTGCCCTGGATCAAGGTTCACTAACCTATTCAGGGGTACTGCTACAAATCTACACCCTAGCCTGCAGTAAGGGGATATGCCTGGTCCACCAAAATCTACCTATCTTCTGCAGTCATATAATGCAACATTCATTTTTTAACAGTCCATTTCATTGGAGTTTTACTCCCTTTGGGTACTACATTTTTTCTGTCCTGACATACAGAAGTTTGTATTCAGAAAACATCAATCTGGGGCTCCATTTAAGTGCTTGTGGCCTTTTAATGGTAAGCAGTAAGTACAAAAGGGTAATCTTGAATCATTTTCCTTAAATAACTGGCCTTTATTTACTCATTCACATAGGTCAGATTTGTTTCTTAAATGCCTGCTGCAACACAGCCATTCAGCTTCAAGGGAAAAAAAACCTGCCTTATTGACCATCTCTGACAAGTGAGTGAATTAAACTAACTGCAGAGAACACACAACTGAACAGTGTGACCTGGACAGAACGGAGAGCTGGGCGGGGAGAAACCTAATGAAATTCAGCAACGGCAAGTGTAGAGTCCTGCATCTGGGGAAGAAGAACTCCATGGATCAGTACAGGCTGGGGGCTGGCCTGCTGGAAAGCAGCTCTGGAGAAAAAAAAGGACCTGGGAGTGCTGGTAGACAAGTTCACCATGAGCCAGCAATATGCTCTTGTAGGCAAGGTCAATGGCATCCCTGTGATAGGACAAGGAGTAGTGGATGTAAGCTGCAGCACAGGAGGTTCCATCTCAACACAAAGGGGAACTTCTTTACTGTAAGGGTCACAGAGCACTGGAACAGGCTTCCCAGAGAGGTTGTGGAGTCTCCTTCTCTGGAGACTTTGAAGGCCTGTCTGGATGCATTCCTCTGTGACCTGAGCTAGATTGTATGGTCCTGCTCTGGCAGGGGGGTTGGAGTCTCTTTGGGTCCCTTCCAACCCTTAACATCCTGTGATCCTGGGGTTCATTAAGAAGAGTGTGGCCAGGCTAAGAAAAGTTGTTTTCTTCCTTTACTCTGTCCTGGTGAGATCACATCTAGAGTACTACATCCAGCTTTGGGCTCCCCGGTTTGACAAGGAACTACTGGAGACAATCCAACATAGAGCCACTAAGATGATGAAGGCACTGGAACATCTACCTTATGAAGAAAAGCTGAGAGAGCTAAATCTGTTTAGCCTGGAAAAGAGGTGAGTGAGGGGGATCTCATTAATTAATCTTATCAATATCTGAAGGAGGATGGAGCCAGACTCTTCTCAGTGGTGTCCAGTGACAGCACAAGGGACAATGGATGCAAGCTGAAACACAGGATGTTCCACATAAACATAAGGGTGGCAGAGGACTGGAACAGGCTGTTCAGAGAGTCCGTGGTGTCTCTATCTCCAAAGGCACTCCAAACCTGCCTGGACATGTTCCTGTGTGATTAACTTCAGTTGATGCTGCTCTGGCAGGGAGTTGGACTAGATGATCTTCAGAGGTCCCTTCCAATCCCTACCATTCTGTGATCTTGGCACGCTAATCAAGACCCTCCTCAGACTCTAGAAATGGCTTCTTGCACCTTCATCTCACTGTCCACAATGTATCATGTGTTAAAGCTCTCTCACTAAAAGGTAGAATGAAATGCTAAGCACACTCTAGATTCACAGATTTCTTAATGAGCACCATTATGATGATGTGTTTTCATCTTCTGCCACTGCAAGTTCACTGTGACTTTGCACACTGCAAGGGGCATGGTCTTAGGAAAGGAGCCTGAATGGCAAGTCTCCTCTTGTCTGGGCCCTGGCCCTGTGTGGACCAAGGATCTGGTGAAGTCCCCCGTGCTGTGTCAAATCAAACCTCTGTTATTCTTACCCAAGATACAGGATGAGTGCGTGAAGGGTCCATCACTGGAATACAGACCATAGGTGCCCAGGTAAGGAGAAATGACTTTTTGGATCAGGGACTCCAGTTTCAAATAATCTTCAGTCACACCTTTTGACTCATGAACTCCCTGAAAGACAGAAAACACCCAAGATGAGAACTGTCTCCTCCAACCACAAGCCTTCCTTGCTCACCATGGCAAGCAGAGAGGCAGCAACCATTTTCACTAAGTTATACATCAAAGGTACACCATGATGTGATACTGCTTTATTACCACACCTGATTCCTCTTACTGTAAAGCCAAGAGGTGCAAGTTGAACCACAGAAGATTCATCATGCAGGTACTGCACAAATGGGAAACACTGCACCCAGAAGGGTAGAAAGGATGACCCTGGGAACTACCAACCTGTCAGCCTCTGTGCCTGGAAAAATTATGGAACAGATCCTCCCGGAAGCTATGTGAACGAGATATGGATTCAGTGGGTGGACTGTTTGGTGGATAAGGAACTGGCTGGACTGTCACATCCAGAGGGTAGCAGTTAATGGCCTGATGCCCACATGGAGATTGGTGACAAGTGGTATCTCTTAGTGGTCCACACTGGGATCAGTGCTATTTAATATCTTCATCAATGATAAAGACAGTGGGATCAAGTGCACCTCAGTAACTTTTCAGTTCACACCGAGCTGAGTGGTGCAGTCTATGCCAGAGGGATGGGATGTCATCCAGAGGGACCTGGACAAGCTAGAGAAGTGCCCCCAGGTGAACCTCACCAGGTTCAACAAGACCAAGTGCAAGGTCCTGCATCTGTGACAGAGCAATCCTTGGTATCACTAATAGGCTGGGGGATGATGTGATAAAGAGCAGCCCTACAGAAAAGGACTTGGAGTATTGGTGGATGAGAAGCTGGGCATGAGCCAATGATGTGCAACTGTGATCCAGAAAATCAATCGCATCCTAGGCTACATCAAAAGAAGCATGGCCAGCAGATTGAGAGACATGATTCTGCCACTCTGCTCTGGTGAGATAGCAAAATAAGGGACCTTCAAAACAAGAAGGACATTGACCTGCTATAGGGAGTCCAGATGAAGGCCACAAAATCAGTCAGAGGGCTGGGCCACCCCTCTTAAGAGGACAGGCCAAAAGAGTTGGGGTTGTTCAGCCTGGAGATGTGTTCAAGGAGACTTTACAGCAGCCTTCCAGTACCTGAAGGGGGCCTAACAGCAAAGATGAGGAGGGACTGTTTACAACAGCATGTAGCACTATAGCAAGGGGAAATGGTTTTAAACTAGAGAAGAGTAGATTTAAACTGGATATTAGGAAGGAGTTCTTTACTATGGTGGAACACTGACTGGGCAGAAGTTGCCCAAGAAGGTGGTGGAGGCCCCATCCCTGCGGACATTCAAGGTCAGACTTGATGGAGCTCTGAGAAACCTGATCTAGTTTGGGCATGTCCCTGCTTACTGCAGGGGGGGGTTGACTAGATGACCTTTGGAGGTCCTTTCCAACCCAGTGCATTCGCTGTGAAAGCTCTGGAAGAGGCAGTAGNATCTACCTTATGAAGAAAAGCTGAGAGAGCTAAATCTGTTTAGCCTGGAAAAGAGGTGAGTGAGGGGGATCTCATTAATTAATCTTATCAATATCTGAAGGAGGATGGAGCCAGACTCTTCTCAGTGGTGTCCAGTGACAGCACAAGGGACAATGGATGCAAGCTGAAACACAGGATGTTCCACATAAACATAAGGGTGGCAGAGGACTGGAACAGGCTGTTCAGAGAGTCCGTGGTGTCTCTATCTCCAAAGGCACTCCAAACCTGCCTGGACATGTTCCTGTGTGATTAACTTCAGTTGATGCTGCTCTGGCAGGGAGTTGGACTAGATGATCTTCAGAGGTCCCTTCCAATCCCTACCATTCTGTGATCTTGGCACGCTAATCAAGACCCTCCTCAGACTCTAGAAATGGCTTCTTGCACCTTCATCTCACTGTCCACAATGTATCATGTGTTAAAGCTCTCTCACTAAAAGGTAGAATGAAATGCTAAGCACACTCTAGATTCACAGATTTCTTAATGAGCACCATTATGATGATGTGTTTTCATCTTCTGCCACTGCAAGTTCACTGTGACTTTGCACACTGCAAGGGGCATGGTCTTAGGAAAGGAGCCTGAATGGCAAGTCTCCTCTTGTCTGGGCCCTGGCCCTGTGTGGACCAAGGATCTGGTGAAGTCCCCCGTGCTGTGTCAAATCAAACCTCTGTTATTCTTACCCAAGATACAGGATGAGTGCGTGAAGGGTCCATCACTGGAATACAGACCATAGGTGCCCAGGTAAGGAGAAATGACTTTTTGGATCAGGGACTCCAGTTTCAAATAATCTTCAGTCACACCTTTTGACTCATGAACTCCCTGAAAGACAGAAAACACCCAAGATGAGAACTGTCTCCTCCAACCACAAGCCTTCCTTGCTCACCATGGCAAGCAGAGAGGCAGCAACCATTTTCACTAAGTTATACATCAAAGGTACACCATGATGTGATACTGCTTTATTACCACACCTGATTCCTCTTACTGTAAAGCCAAGAGGTGCAAGTTGAACCACAGAAGATTCATCATGCAGGTACTGCACAAATGGGAAACACTGCACCCAGAAGGGTAGAAAGGATGACCCTGGGAACTACCAACCTGTCAGCCTCTGTGCCTGGAAAAATTATGGAACAGATCCTCCCGGAAGCTATGTGAACGAGATATGGATTCAGTGGGTGGACTGTTTGGTGGATAAGGAACTGGCTGGACTGTCACATCCAGAGGGTAGCAGTTAATGGCCTGATGCCCACATGGAGATTGGTGACAAGTGGTATCTCTTAGTGGTCCACACTGGGATCAGTGCTATTTAATATCTTCATCAATGATAAAGACAGTGGGATCAAGTGCACCTCAGTAACTTTTCAGTTCACACCGAGCTGAGTGGTGCAGTCTATGCCAGAGGGATGGGATGTCATCCAGAGGGACCTGGACAAGCTAGAGAAGTGCCCCCAGGTGAACCTCACCAGGTTCAACAAGACCAAGTGCAAGGTCCTGCATCTGTGACAGAGCAATCCTTGGTATCACTAATAGGCTGGGGGATGATGTGATAAAGAGCAGCCCTACAGAAAAGGACTTGGAGTATTGGTGGATGAGAAGCTGGGCATGAGCCAATGATGTGCAACTGTGATCCAGAAAATCAATCGCATCCTAGGCTACATCAAAAGAAGCATGGCCAGCAGATTGAGAGACATGATTCTGCCACTCTGCTCTGGTGAGATAGCAAAATAAGGGACCTTCAAAACAAGAAGGACATTGACCTGCTATAGGGAGTCCAGATGAAGGCCACAAAATCAGTCAGAGGGCTGGGCCACCCCTCTTAAGAGGACAGGCCAAAAGAGTTGGGGTTGTTCAGCCTGGAGATGTGTTCAAGGAGACTTTACAGCAGCCTTCCAGTACCTGAAGGGGGCCTAACAGCAAAGATGAGGAGGGACTGTTTACAACAGCATGTAGCACTATAGCAAGGGGAAATGGTTTTAAACTAGAGAAGAGTAGATTTAAACTGGATATTAGGAAGGAGTTCTTTACTATGGTGGAACACTGACTGGGCAGAAGTTGCCCAAGAAGGTGGTGGAGGCCCCATCCCTGCGGACATTCAAGGTCAGACTTGATGGAGCTCTGAGAAACCTGATCTAGTTTGGGCATGTCCCTGCTTACTGCAGGGGGGGGTTGACTAGATGACCTTTGGAGGTCCTTTCCAACCCAGTGCATTCGCTGTGAAAGCTCTGGAAGAGGCAGTAGCTACTTCTAGGACATTTAAATGCAGGAAGGTGCATTCTGCTTATTGGAAAGGCACTCAGGGAGGATGGAGAATGTGATCTGTGAAGATGAATCGAAAACATCCCTGGGCTTTTTGTTACTGTAATTTCATACTGAGCTCCCAAATGAACTACTGTCTAGTGCTGCACCAGCAGCTGGTGCCACAGGGTGTCACTGCCATCTAAGAAATACCAACAGGGTTAAGAAAAAGGAGAACCTGATCAGAAACATTTCTTTCAGAGTATTTTCAACAAGCAATATTTAGAGTGAAGAGGCTTGTATCTCTTTCCTCACCCTTTCTCTGGCACTCGCCGTTACCCAGGCAAAAGTCACATTATAACTAGAGTGGTAAGTCATGCACAGGCAAACCCTCTTGTCCTTGACCATTAACTCTGCATTTCTATTGACACATGGGGCTTATCAAGCTGCCGAAGTGACGGGAAAACCCAGTGGAGCTGCAATCTTCCTTCCACTTGGAGCCGCAGTGTGCATGCTCCTGCATTGCCTGTATACTCATGTACACAGGACTCTTCTTGCAACCCAATGTAAATTCATGTTTTAGTGTGTTGCTATGTGGCCATACAGTTGAGGCACCTTGTTGCAGAATTAAGCTCCTAAATGTTATATGCAGCAAGAATTTTGCTTGACTTTAGCAGAATTGCAGATTGTGTAACTGTCCTGAGTTAACACGGCCTGCTCTCACAAGCCCCCTTCTCTCACACAGAATCACAGAAGTAACCAGGTTGGAAAAGACCTTCGAGACCATCGAGTCCAACCTATCACCTAACACCTTCTAATCAACTAACCATGGCACTAAGTGCCTTATCCAGTCTCTTTTTAAACACCTCCAGGGATGGTGATTCCAGCACATCTGCAGGCAGCCCACTCCAATGGCCAATCACTCTTTCTTTCTCTCTCTACACACAGATGGGAGGGAAAGTAACACGAAAATCCTCTGTGTCGAGATAAAAGGAGTTTAACGAGATAAGATGTACAATTACCTGGGCTTATTTGCGGAAGAGTGCAGCAAAATGCAGAAGCAGCAGAAGCCAGCAACCTCCCCTACCTGCTGACCTGCAGCCCGCCCACCAGATAAGACCAACACCCCAAATCTGGAAACCAAAAGCAGCAAATGGGAACAGGGAGTCCCTGGTGTTAACAACCTGAACTTCAAGCCCCATGATACTTTGCTCCAGCCAGCACTTTCATTTTGCAGCTGGCATGACAGCAGCATGGTACTGAATATCATCAGCAAATTCAACATGAAAATAACAGGTCTCTGAATTACTGGAAAAAGAAATATGTCAGGGTGAAAGCCTCCAGAGAGCAACATGCAGATCAAGTGAATCATTTCCTTCCACTTGTGAAAGGATTCTGATGTTCAGGATGTGGTCACTGCTCAGTATGATTTTCCAGCCAGTGTCTGCAGGTGACTATCAGCCTGCCACTTCGTTTGTGAGTGGCTTACTTCCCCTTTTGGCTGCAGTGCTCTCTGAATGTCACCTGCCATTACTTGACAAAAAAAATCACAGAATCACAGAATGTCAGGGGCTGGAAGGGACCTTAAAAGCTCATCCAGTCCAACCTCCCTGCAGAGCAGGATCTCTTAGACCAGATGACACAGGAACACATCCAGGTGGGTTTTAAATATCTCCAGACAGGGAGATTCCACAACCCCCCTGGGCAGCCTGTTCCAGTGTTCTGTCACCCTCATAGGGAAAAAATTCCTCCATATATTTACATGAAACTTTCTATGCCTCAGCTTCCACCCATTGCCCCTTGTCTTATCATTGTGCATCACCCAGCAGAGCCTAGCTCCATTCTCCTGGCACTCACCCTTTACATATTTCTAAACACTGATGAGGTCACCTCTCAGTCTCCTCTTCTCCAAGCAGCAGAGCCCCAGCTCCCTCAGGCTCTCCCCATAAGAGAGATGTTCTGTTCCCTTCGTCATCTTTGTGGCAGCTCTCTGCTGGACTCTCAAGCAGTTCTATGTCACTCTTGAAAAATGATGAATGGAAAAAAAATAACGGCCAACAGAGAATGGACAGAACTTGGATTCCAGTTTGGCAGGTTTGAAATAATTAGTAACTGTCTTTGCAGATGTGCTGTGCCCTGTATAACTTTGGGAGAGTCACAAACACAGGTATGAACACAAGGACAGATGCAGGGAATCTGAAAGCTTGCAAACACCAAAGTAACATCAGAAGGAGCCCACAGCTATCCAAACACTGTAACTTAGACAAAAAGAACACAGGAATCATTCGGAAGACTTAGTGAAGGTGCATGTGTGATTTCCAAGTACTTGTTGGCCCATGTTAGAGAAAACATTTCAAATAGGAGAAAGAAGGGTCTTAATTTTTATCATGTTGAGATCTGTTCCAAGATTTCCCCTCCTGTCTTGATGGGATTTAGCCAAGATCTTTTCAGCCTTCAGAAGGGCAACATCCCTGCTACCTTACTATATATTCATGGCTGCATCAAGCTCATAACCCAATGGCAAAGGCTAGCACATTAGGCCATCTGCTCCAGGCTCCCACACCACTTGCATCTGGAACTGCTCTCCTAAACTTATGTAATAACAGTGACAAAAGCCAGTGACACTGAACATTGCTCAAGTATGATTTCCTCTGAACCTTACATGACTGAAAATTCTTTTGGTTTCCTTGTTGGTTGTGAATTATCTGTTCTGCTGCATACACACACCCCTTCTTCCCTGATGAACACCTCAAAAGTCCAAGCGGTATTCTGCATTGACTGCTGCTCTGTCAGGGGATACAAGCATGCTTGTTGGGTTGTGCTAGGCTCCTGAGGTGAAAATTGGACCCCAAGCTCCAACTGTTGTGACACACCTTCATCACAGGGCCAGGGAGCAGCTGTGCAAGGACACAGACAGATTCACAGTATCGCAGTATCAGCAAGGTTGGAAGAGACCTCAAAGATCATCAAGTCTAACCCATTACCACAGACCTCAAGACTAGACCATGGCACCAAGTGCCACGTCCAAACCACCTTGAACACCTCCAGGGACGGTGACTCCACCACCTCTCTGGGCAGCCCATTCCAGTAGTGAATGACTCTCTCAGTGAAGACCTTTCTCCTCACCTTGAGCCTAAACTTCCCCTGGCGCAGCTTGAGACTGGGTCCTCTTGTTCTGGTGCTGGGTGCCTGAGAGAAGAAAGCAACCTCCTCCTGGCCACAACCACCCTTCAGGTAGTTGTAGACAGCAATAAGATTCATCTCATCCCCATCACTGCTGCCCTGCAGGTGGTGTGCCTGGAGAGCCTGTGTGCTCACTACTCCAAAGAAACACCATCTTGTCTCAAAATTCCAACTCTTCAACCATTTGCATTGGTTTCTTCTTCGGTCTTGTCCACAAACTTTGGTCGTGCTCTCTCAAGAGGGCAGTATTAATCTCCACCCACCCTGTTCACTTCAGTCTCTTTTCATTCCCATCTTTGAAGAGGTGGCCAGAAAATAGCCGCTTTACAGTGTAAACCCACCCAATATTAACACAGCCTGCCATTAGTCTTATTCTTCATCTCTCCCATGATCCATAGGATGCTTTTCAAAATAGACTGAATAGTCATAAAACATCTGGTGTCTGCTGGAGCCACGGTGACTCCTGTTCTGCACCTTGGCATAAATGTGCTGTGTACACCTGTGGCTTCCTTCCTGCACTGGCTATTGTTCCAGGCCTTCCTGCAGGCATCCGATGGGGCAGTTCCCTTAAACCATTTTCTCAGTGTGGAGCTCTGGGAGACCAGGAGCATAACAGGCTGCAGACAATGTCCTGAACTTGTGAAAACAAGAATGTTTTTCCTGCATTTCTCTCTGCTGTGTTAATTCAACAACGAACATCCTCCAGGCCTCTGTATATCTTAGTACTCAGCAGGCACAATCTCAGCTTGCAAACCTAAACACTCCATTACACCTGAGCGACACTATCACTCACGAATTACTCCAGCCCAGGTGACCCAGAGGAGTGTCTGCAGGCTCAGAGCAAGCTAGAGCCACCTCTGTCTGCAGCTCCTGCCCAGAGGCAGAGTGGCACTGTGCTGCAGTCACTGTGTACCACTCACGGAACCCAGTGTCTCCTGATGTGGAACCAGCTGGTTGGTCCCTACTGCAGCTGTGTCAGCACAACATGACTGGGAAGTGCTCTTCTGAGGTCCGGGCTGTAGGCTGTCACTAGCTGGGTCACTGCATGTAAGACACTGTTACTCTTCACCAGCTGTTATGAAAGGCTCAGAAAGAATCATAGAATCAGTCAGGGTTGGAAAGGACCACAACCCTCCTGCCACGGGCAGGGACACCTCCCACTAGATAAACAGGTACCCACCGGTGTTTAGGTACTTGTTAGTGTCTTGCCCAAATAAGGGTAAGCAAGCCCTGGTTTCACCTAGTATGGTCAGTTTTGCAAATGTCATTCTGATTGGTGAATCTCTGTGGCCAAAGGAGCTCTTACACTTGAGCAAATAATATAAATGGAGCTAAGTTGCAAGCTGTTGTGCTGCCTCTGCCTCATGGAGCTGCTTCTGCCTTACTGCTCTGCCTCAGTGTGCACTGCTCTGCTCTATGTTCTGTTCTGCTCTACCTCACTGCTCTCAGCTTGGACAACATGTTCTGCTCTGCCTCGTGCTTCAGATCAGCTTAGCCCTGATGTGTTGGGCTTGAACTACCTAGAAACTAAGTGCCTCAAGTTTACCAGGAGAAAGCATTAAGTGCCTCACGACGTGGTGAGAGGTGCCACTGACATTTTGCTCTCTGCACATCTGCAAGAGAGCCTGCTTGCACCTCTGCAAACCTCCATGCCAAGAGGAACCAGGATCAGGTCAGAGATCATCTGCCTCTTTCCCAGCACCCTGCTAGAGCCTGGGAAGATCTAGAAGCTGCTCAATGGCTACCAAGATGCCGAGCGGTTCCAACACTGTCGCAAAGGAGCCAGGGACTATCTCCGAATTCTACTCCACCGCCGTGAGTAGAACAGACTTTCCCTAGGGCTCCAGGCTGCCTATAGTGGGGCAGAGCCATTTTGTGGCTAAACCTTTCCAATTTTCTGATTCTCCTAAATTAATGAATTGCCTGTAAGCATCCGTGTGAAGATTTTCCTGACCAAATTAGAACCCAAATTTAACTAGTTTGTAGAGTAGGGTTAATGGTTGGACTTAGATCCTGAGGGTCTTTTCCAACCTGAATATTTCTGCGATTCTGTGATCTAGATCGGGCTGTCTAAAGCCTCATCCAGCCTGGCCTTAAACACCTCCAGGGAATGGGGCTTCCACCACCTCCTTGGGCAACCTGTTCCAGGGTCTCACCTCCCTCATGCTGAAGAACTTCTTCCTAACATCCAGTCTGAAGGTAGCTGCAAATTCATCCATGAGCCCACAACAGGTTACCTGAGATATATCAAAGGTAGTACAATGGGGACAGGGAGGCCCACAACCCTGTTCTGAGAAAGTGGAGGCCTTACAGTTCTGCACTTTCATAGAATCATAGAATGGTCTGGGTTGGAAGGGACTTCCAAAGGTCATCTAATCCAATCCCCTCTGCAGTCAGCAGGGGCATCCTCAACAAGGCCACGTTGNTACCTATCATCCAATGGATGCTGTAGTTGTCTCCACCAGGACATCGGTCAGACCTGCCAGGGTTTCTGGAGGATAATTCAAGCACAAGTACAGCCTGTCAGCTGTCCACACAGACATCTTTGCTTCACAGTAAGATTGCCATGAACTTTTGATACACCACAGGAAACTATACCAGACCTTCATCTGCTGCTTCTAAAGGACATAGATTTCCTTTGGATTTATGTCACATCTACCAACTCCATATCTATATGTGTTGATTGTTCCACTATGTATACAAGATGGCAGTTGCCTGGGAGAAGAGCCTGACCCCTACCTTACTAGAGTGCAATAAGGTTGCCCCTGAGCTTCTTCATCTCCAGGCTAAACACCCCCAGCTCCCTCAGCCACTCCTCATCAGCCTTGCCCTCCAGTCCCTTCTCCAGTCTCGTCACTCTCCTCTGGACCTGCTCCCACCCCTCAATATCTTTCCTGCAGTGAGGGATCCAGAGCTGCACACAGTGCTTGAGGTGAGGCCTCACCAGTGCTGAGCACAGGGGCAGAATTACATCCCTAGCTGGCCACACTATTCCTGGTACAAGCCAAGAAGCCATTGGCCTTCTGTGGCACCTGGGCACACTGCTGGCTCATGTTCAGCCGGTTGTCAACCAGCACTTCCAGGTCCCTCTCTGCCTGTGATGGTCCACTATGACCTATTAGACAGCCCATCTAAATGAGAACACAGAGTTTAAGGCTTTCCACACTCCTGTGAACAACTGTAGGCCACCTTATGGAAAACATCTGGCTCATGAAACCCTAGCATGAAGCAAAAAGGGAGTTTGGTTTGTGTATCATTTGCTGTGTATGCCTCTAGCTTCTCACCCAAAAACTTGGCAAAACTGTTTTGGTGGCAAAAACTAGTGATGACTCCCTACTTTTGAATAGCCTGCTCAGGAAAACCAGTAATGAAATACAGCCCTAGGGGTAGAGACTGCTCCTGGGCCACTAAGCAGGCTGCAGCAGCTTCTGCCCCATCACCCTGTGAATTACAGCCTGCTTTCAAGTGCTTGGTAGCATGACACCAAGTAGAACAAAGAAATTTTCTTCGCAAGTACTCCCGGTGGACAGAGCAGCCACCAGCAGAAGAATGCCACATTCATCACTTGGGGTCCCTTGAAGTCTTGGGAACTGCTGAGTTACATTGACTGAAAAATGATTCACCATAAAATGCTGCATTGTGTTGCCTCTTAATCACAGAATTAAACAGGCTGGAAAAGACCTTTGAGATATTCGAGTCCAACCTATCACCTAACCTTTCTAATTAACTAAACCATGTCACTAAGTGCCTCATCCAGCCTCTTTTTAAACACCTCCAGGGATGGGGACTCCACCACCTCCCTGGACAGCCCATTCCAATGCAAATCACTCTTACTATGAAGAATTTCTTCCTAATGTCCAGCCTAAACCTGCCCTGGTGCAGCTTGAGGCTGTGTCGTCTTGTTCTGTCACTGGGTGCCTGGGAGAAGACACCAACCCCCACCTGGTTACGACCTCCTTTCAGGTAGTTGTAGAGAGCAATAAGGTCTCCCCTGAGCCTCCTCTTCTCCAGTCTGAACAATCCCAGCTCCCTCAGTCTCTCCTCACAGAGCTGTGCTCAAGCCCCCTGAGCAGCCTTGCTGCCCTTCTCTGGACACGTTCAAGCACCTCAACATCTTTCTTAACTTGAGGGGCCCAGAACTGGACACAGGACTCGAGGAGTGGCCTAACCAGTGCTGAGTACAGGGGTAGAATGACTTCCCTGGTCCTGCTGGCCACACTATTCCTGATACAGGCCAGGAAAGATGAAAAATAAGATAGAATAAATAATTAAAAAAAAACATAAATAACATAGTTTCCCCCAGATCTGGGTGGATAAAGCAAGCAGGCCTTCTGGACTGAAGTCAGGAGCAGGCATGGCACTAAGGAAGGTACAGCATGTCTTGGACCTTGACATGGGAGCAACTCTACAACAGGGGACACCAAACAGGAACAGCTGTGAGCTACATCCTGTGTTACTAACCTCTGGAAAGAAAGGAGTAAAAGCTAAACTTCTGGATTATTAACAAAGTAATTTAAGTAATCATTACTTTTGGTGACTGGATGGCTGTGAAGAGTAAAGTCCTCTGCCCATAGGGCAGCAAACAGCTCTATACAGCTCAGCACATGGCCAAGTAATAGACTCCGAAGCTCAGTATGCTGGGGCAGACTCTGCCTGGGTCTGCTGGGGTGTATTTCATATCTGACTTCCGCTCTGATCTACCAACAAAATGCTATGACCCACCACCTGGTGACGCAGTCTTGACTTGATGCTGCACAAAAGGAAACACACCGCTGGAAGAATTTACAAGGTCAGACTCAAATGCAGCTATATCCTGGCCTCATGCACTGCCCTGTCTTAACCACACAGGGCAACAGCTTAAGAAATGTAACTCTTTTCTGCTTTAACACATTAAATTCCTCGGAGTAAAGACAAATACATTAAGAACCACATATTTTTCTTTAAATGGCAATGGGTCAGATCAGTATGACTGGAAGAAACACACATGCAGCAGTGATACTAGACACTAATAGTTGCCAAACTACACCCAAGGAAAACTAAAAGTCAAAAGACACACCACAAGGCAGCCACAGAATAATATTTGTAGTGAAAACACGCATTACTCAGCCAGCACTGCTTGTGGAGAACTGGTAAGGGTGTGTAGAGTGCAGGGCACACCCTGGTAGCCACGTAAATGGCAAGATCCGCTTCTTATTTTAGTCTGAGAGATAGCAGCAGCCTTGCTTCTGAGATACTGGGAAACCAGTATCCTTCCAGGCCATGGCTACTTCTTATCCTACTGATGCATTTAACACCTTGCATTGCATTGTATCTATCATTCTAAAACTTGAGCAAGACAGAGCAATCTGGTGTCAGGGCAAGCATAAAATCACTGGAAGGAGGCACTGTGGTGCTGACAGACATGGTTTAGCACCACATTTGGTAGAGTTAGATAATGGTTAAACTCAATGACCTTAAAGGTCATCTCCAACTGGAACAACTCTGTCATTCTATGATACTATGATCTAATATCTACTGATCTTGCAATGCTCACACACAAACCTATGGCAGCAAAGTTCCATTCTGGCTTACTTGGTTGAGAAGACACTTCAGGAGTGGTCCCTAGGTACACTGAATTCCTGTTTTCTCCGCAGCGTTGCGGCAGCTTCATGGTTGTGCTTTTGCACAAGGAGGTCAAGATTCCGTCAGTCTCAGAACACTGAAGTTTTGTAGCCCTCTCAGCAACCTGGGCCTGAGAAAGACCTCCTAGCTTGCAGCAAAAGCTTTGCTGAAAGCAACACATCTCAACAGCACAATTTAATTCCAATTTTAAAAGTCTTTGCCAATTTAAATTACTTGGAAAGCAACTGATGTGACCTAGAGTGAAACCTTCTCTCAGCGATACAATGTGTAGCGAATAAAGAGACGTAAAGAAATGCAATCATACACAATCTGAGTTTACAGCTGGAGAGCACTAAGCAGCGTCCTCCCCAAATGCAAACAGTGCATGGATTAGGGATGTGATCATAGGAGCGGCTCCAAAGCGCTGACTTTGCCTGCTTTGTCTCTATCACCCGCCGGGGACATGCACACTGACAGCTCCATGCTCTGACACAATTCAGCAGCATTCAGCAGTTCTTGCAGTAACTGTGGTAGATCTACACGTAAGGGAAACCTGTGTGGCTGAAACCAACTGATGCCCTGACTTACCTCTTGAAGCACCACTGGCTGGTGCTTCAATTCACACAGTATCACACTCCACAGAACAAGCCTTCTTCTTGCTTCTGTTTTAAATGTTATGAATCTGTCAGGCAGAAGTATCATCCAATTTCTCCTCTACTACACATAGGCTTTAGCAGAGCTGTGGTAGTTTCATTCACAGAATCACAGAAAANTGCCCTGGGCAGACCATTCCATTGAGAACTCTCTCTGTGAGGAAGTATTTACTAGCATCCATCCTGAACCTCCTCTGGTGCAGTTTGGAACCACTTTTTCTAGTCCTGTCGCTTGCCACCAAGGAGAAGAGGCTGCCCCCTCCTCGCTCCAACCTCCCTTCAGAAAGCTGTAGAGAGCAATGAGGTCTCCCCTCAGCCTCCTCTTCTCCAGATTGAACAACCCCAGCTCATTCAGATGCTCCTCACAGGCAATGTGCTCCAGGCCCTTCGCCAGCCTCGCTGCCCTTCTCTGGACACACTGCAGCACCTCAATGTCCTTCCTGTAGAGAGGGCCCCAGAACTGAACACAACACTCAAAAGTGTGGCCTCACCAATGCTGAGCACAGGGGGATGATCACCTCCCTGGTTCCTACTGCCCACCATGTTTCTAAGACAAGCCAGGATGCCATTGGCTTTCTTGGCCACCTGGGCACACTGCTGACTCATATTTAATTGACATTCAACCAGAACCCCCAGGTCCCTCTGGAAGTCACAGCTTTCCAGATTCAGACACTTTGAGAAACAGAAATACCTCCCTGCTTCTTTCAAAGCTTTGCTGTTTGCAACTAAGCAAGGAAACCACAAGAAAGGCTTATGAGTGATCCATGAGGAATGGGGGATGTATTGTTTTCTTGCAGCCCAGGAGACAACCTATGAAAAGAGGACAAGAAGCAAAACATTGTCCTTAGTCCCTAGAGGACTTCTAGACCACTAGGGTCAACAACATATTATTTGTCATAAAATCACTTGTAGAATTTATTTGTCATAAAATCACTTGTCTCCTTGTTTCCTTCTATTCCCCACTGGTCCAACCAGTTACATCTTATATCAGGCTGCACAATCTTTAGTGCAGAGACTGTATTTTCATTGTGTTTATACACAACAGTGCATGAAGGCTCTTGTCTACCAGTGCTGGAGACACACAGTGGCTTGTAATAGAAGCAGCTGATAGCTGTTAGCTGCTCAAGGAGAAGCAATGTAATTGTTTTCCTGTGAAAGCCACTCTAGATACAACAGCTACATTTTGCAAAATACCTTTCTGAGGATTTCAGACAGGCTAAACAACAGCTTTTCCACTCACCAGCAAATTGCTTGCTTCTTGCTTTGCATTTGGATTACAGAGCATCAAACTGCAATCCCCTGCCTAACAGCTTCAAACCTCTGGACTAATTTTGAAGAGCTTTTAGGTCCAAAGCACTTCCCTTCCCTCCCTGTGGCCCCTGGCTTGCTCCACTGCAGCTCCCATCATCTTCCTTCTGCTGGTTGGTGGCTTCTTAGCAAAACTAAATTGGCATGGTCAGCAGCAGCTTGCAGCAAAGCTGTAAGGTACTGTGGGCACTCAGCATGGCTGCCCACATGCTTGACTTGCAGGCACAACCTGTGACATTGTTGTCACTTTGTGCCGCAGAAGCATTGCTGCAGATACTTGGTAGCTCACTGGAAAAAGGAGAGAGCTTCCAAGGGTCAACAGTTTAAATCAAATAAAGTAATCTGAATCCTATTCTGCCACATGATTGTTTACCTTTCAATTGCTTGTAATGGTTGGGTAGTGGCAAGGTAACACATTTCTTAGTACGTGTCACATATCACTATGCCATGTAGTTCTTCTGCCACTGCAGCAGAGCTATGGGGATCAGACTCTGAAATTACTGACAGAAAACAATTACCCCTGTCCACTCATCATGGATGCCTCCAAGAGAGAGATGCATTAAATCACTCCCATATCTTCTGCAGATCACAACACACAACCTTTTCATTGTTGGAAGAAATACACTGCAACACCGTTACCATCAGCACAAGTCCCTGTGTCATGCTGTCCCTGTGGGCTGCTGGTTCTGGCACTAGCAACCACAGACCAGGAGAGGAAAGGCTTGGGGAGGAGGTTTGGGTGGCAGTGCAGAGCAGAAACTTCCATACCTTTCTCAACTCTTTCCCTTCTCAGCACACCTTTTGGGGTGAAGGTGGAGGCTAGGACACTTTATATGATTTGTTTTAATCACCCTGCCAGCTTAAGTGGAAAGATATCTTCCCATACGAATAGAATTCTACAGCCTATACAGAGGAATAGGCAAGCACCAAAACCCCTGGAGAAATCACTCCTGATGGAAAGCAAGCAGCTGACAGAGTTGCTCCCAGACAATTCATATAGGCAATGATTTGTTTCACTCTGCTCTAATTACAGGGGACTCTTCCACAATGTTGCCATTCGCACTGGTATGGACAAACCACTCCATGCCTCTATGTCATGGTTTAACCCCAATCAGCAACTAAGAACCACTTGCTCACTCCTCACCCACCAGGGGAGGAGAATTAGGTGAAAAAAATATGGATTGAGATGAGAAGAGTTTAATAACGAAAATAAATCAATAACAATAATGAAATATAATAATACTAACAACAACTGCAATCAAGGAATCTAAAAAGAGAGAGAAAAAGCCCAAGAAAAGACAAGTGTTGCACAATGCAGTTGCTCACCATATGCTGACTGATGCCTGAGCACCAATCCACCCCTCTTGACCAACTCACTCCCCTTTGCCTAGTTTGGGTCAGCTGGTCTGGCCATCATCCCTCTTGTGCACTTGCACTGGCAGAGCATGGGAAACTGAAAAATCCCTAAGTGAGGATAAGTGCTACTTAGTAACATTTAAATCATCAATGTGCTAGCAGCATTATTTTCACACCAAGTCCAAAATACAGCACTGCACCAGATACTAGGAAGAAAATTAACTCTATCCCAGCCAAAGCTAGGACACAGGGCAAGGAGCACTGACCCTCATTTGTCCCCAGACCAGATGTGCAACAAACTGCCTTCAGTGAACGCAACCAGCTCCAGCTCCTGCTGCCTACATGGGAAATGGTGCTTCACAGCATCTGCATTTCCACTAGATGCAGATCAGCTTCCTGGAACTCACTTAGGTCACTGCTGCCTGCAGCAGCACTCTGCAGTTTCAACACTTCTGAAAAATGCTCGTTCATAAGCATCTAAGGTGCCTGCAGCACAGGCCGCTCCCTGCCTTGTGTGTCCTGCCACTCTGCAACCAGCTGCTACTGCTTCTCAACCCTGTTTATGGGCATAATTGAAGACAGGAAGGAGAAACTGAGATCAAAGAGGTGCCTGCAAGTATAATCTTCCAGCTGTCTTCAGGTGACTAACATGCTGACAGTTACTTCCCTCTTTGCCTTCCTCCTTTCTGCCCTGTGGGAAAATAAGATGGGGGAGGAAAAGAGTCAGAAGATAGTGTATGGGAAGGTAAAAGGGGATGAAGCAGCCACCAAGATGACGGGACAAGAAGCTGTGCTACCAGCAAGCACTGGTGTTCCAAATCCAGTGAGCACTGTGAAAATCTAAGTCTGCAGCAAGAAAGGCTCAGGCAGCAGAACAAGCACATAGGCTGCCTCTGAAATCTCTTGGTGGGAAACATCTCTGCTAGCCCTGTGCTCAGCCTGAAAGCTTTAGGAAGTGAAGAAAGCAGGGGCATGGTGGTAAACATGCAGGGGATGATCCAAGCCACTCCTCACCTAGCTGCAGCTCTGT
Organism: Ramphastos sulfuratus; assembly: GCA_013399055.1. NCBI lineage: Eukaryota > Metazoa > Chordata > Aves > Piciformes > Ramphastidae > Ramphastos > Ramphastos sulfuratus. The sequence continues at coordinate 4,339 of WBNM01043913.1, read as the reverse complement.
ATAGATCTGACTGTAAACCAATGTTGATTCATATCCCAAATCCGTGGGGAAGGCCATGTATGCAACACTATGAAACAACCCTGCAGAGTCTTTCTGTGGGAAATTACTTTTGCCATTCCTCTGAAATGCAGGGCCAGGTGAATTGCAGCAGGACAGAACAGGAGGTGCTGTACCAGCAACGCTGGCCACAGCACCGGCTGACCTTGCTACCCATATGGACACAGCTCAGTCACAGAGAGCAAATGGTGCTCCCCTTTTATGCCAGGTGCCACCACTGCTGTATCTGATAGATACTACCCATGATGCTGGTGGCGCCTTCTTGAAAAGGTAGGTTAGTGTCCTGGTTTAAGACAGTCCACTCACACAAGCAAGCCCCTCCCTGCCCCCCAAATCTGGAGGCAAAGTAACAGCCCCCTCCCTGCCCCATGGTTGAGATAAGGAGTTTCATGAGATGATGCAAAGCACAATTACCTTCACCTGTTTCACAGAAAAGCACAGCAAAAGCAGAAGCAGCAGCAGAGACCAGCAATAAAATCACTCCCCACTCTTCAAGCCTGCAGCTAGCCCAGTGGAAAAGACCAACATTCCAAAACATGAAAGAGGAAGCCTCTCCTGATACAATCTGAACTGCAAGCCCCATGACACTTTGCTCCAGCCAGCACTCTCATTTCGGAGCTGGCATGACATGAATTCAATTGGCTAAACCCATGAGACTTATATTACCTTTCTTATGTTCCTCCTGTAGGCAACTGATGAATTACAGCATAGAAGCATCCTGCCTCAAAAGATTCTTGCACCATGGGAATGTTTCCTGCTCAAAGGTTTTCAACAGTCAAAATTTCTGTACTATCTTTTCAGCCAGTTTTAGTCTACTGGCCCAAATGGGGCCACAAAACACATTTGTATGAACTAATGCAATTGGCTAAAACCTTCTCCCTCTTACTTGATAAAATTATGGGGGTTGCAGGGACATACTAATTCAAGTTCAGAATGATTTTAGTGATTCAGCTCGATTTTGTGAAGGATTAAGGGTTTGCCTACCAATGAACTTGTACTAGTTTTAATAGGCCAGTTTCATCAATGGAGGCAAACTCCAGGAAATAGGCATACATTTTAGTAAGGACAACCTAATTTAGCTGAGGTTAGACATCTATCTCACTGACTTGAGCTGAAACAACTCCCACTTAGGTAGCACAAATATATTATTGAGGGCTAAAGCAGTCTCAGATGCCATAGGGAGCAGCTAGACCATAACTCCATGCACTCCCACTCTAGCCCCAAGGCAAATGTTGAGTAATTTGAAGAACTAAATACTTCTCACCCACTGGGCACTAACTGCAGAATACCTGATGTATGATAACAGAGCAACTTGGGGGTGCTGGTGGATGAGAAGCTCAATATGAGCTGTCAGTGTGCTCTTGCAGCCCAGAAAGCCAACCAGATCCTGGGCTGCATCAAGAGAAGTGTGGCCAGCAGGGCAAGGGAAGTGATCCTCCCCCTCTACTCCACACTGGTGAGACCTTACTTGGAGTACTGCATCCAGTGCTGGAGGTCCTATTACAGGAGGGATATGGATGTGGTGAAGGTGTCCAGAGAAGGGCCACAAGGATGATCAGAGGGCTGCAGCACCCTTCCATTGAGGAGAGACTGAGGGAGTTGGGGCTGTTCAGTCTGGAGAAGAGAAGGCTCCAAGGTGACCTTATTGTGACCTTTCAGTATCGTAAGGGGGCCTACAAGAAAGCTGGGGAGGGACTTTTTGGGATGTCAGGTAGTGATAGGACTGGGGGGAATGGAACAAAGCTACAAATGGATAGATTCAGACTGGATGTTAGGAAGAAGTTCTTCACCATGAGGGTGGTGAGACCCTGGAACAGGTTGCCCAGGGAGGTGGTGGAAGCCTCATCTCTGGAGGTGTTTAAGGGCAGGCTGGATGAGGCTGTAGACAGCCTGATCTAGTGTGAGGTCCCTGCCCATGGCAGAGGGGTTGAAACTAAATGATCCTTGTGGTCCCTTCCAACTCTGCCTGATTCTATGATTCTAACTGCTGTAGTGTTTGACCAACTCTGAAGCCATACTTTTGGTTCTCCTTCACAGAAGTAATTTTTTACTTAATGAGAGATACTTAAAACGCCCTCTGAGCATATGCCCAAAAGAAGTTTGCACAATGAAAACTGCCTTCTAAAACAACTGAGTTTAACAAGTATGGACAAAGTTATTATTCTGTTCCCTCAGCCACTGTTGTGCTGTTCAGAGAAGGGCCAAGACACACATTTGAATTACTGAGCCATGGTATTGATAAGACAGCTTCATATATAATAGAAGCAAAACAACTACAACATTTTATGTTGCTTTGCTCTTTTCTGCTGCTCAAGGTTACAGAGGTGGCAGCATGTATTGTCAAATTATGTTGAGAGTTGTGGAGAATAATCAATTTCAAGATGAAATCTGTTCTTTTCATACAGCAATGGACTTCCATTTGCCTTAGTTACACAGGCACAAATCTTTCTGTGGTGCAGAAACAGTGGCTGCACTGGAGTTCCCATGGAAAGAGCCCCAACAGTCAGACTTACAGAATGGTTAAGAGCAACCACCTATCTCTGCCCCTAGAGAAAACATACTTGTGGTGAACCATGAAATTATTGCCCAGTAGAAAAAGAGCTAGAAACATTATACAAACAAAATACTTCTGATGTGGTTTCCCTCCTTAACTGTAAGACTACAGTTTGCAAATGAAAAACAGATAGCCACCAACTGTCCCTGACTCACATCCTTACCACTTACACCAAGCCATGGCAGGGCAACAGCCCTGTACTGACACACAAGTAAGTGAAGGCTATATTTTGGATAGTACAAATAATGTATTTAGTACTCCTGACCAGCACCATCAGCCAGCCAAAGCAACACTGCAATGGACATTCAAACCTTTCTGGTCCTCCAGTGTTGCACTCAGGCTACTGCTGCTGTTACTTTTTTGATCTCCCCAGTCGGTTCCCAACTTCTTGTTCAATACTCGTTAACACAGCACATCCCAATCTGCCTGAGGCAATACTCCAAATACAGATTAAATAGTTCCAGCATTTTTGCTGCTTCTATGCAGAAATGTTTCCCAGCACCAGGAAACTGGTACAATCATTAAAAAAAAAAAAAAAAAGAAGACATTAAAACTCAAATCACAGGATCACAGAAATTTAGAGGTTGGAAGGGACCTCTAGAGACCATTGAGTCCAACCCTGCTGCCAAGGTAGGATCCCCTAGGGTAGTTCACACAGGAATGCATCCAGGCAGGTTTTGAAGGTCTCTAGAGAAAGAGACTCCACAACCTCTCTGGGCAGCCTGTTCCAGTGCTCTGTCACTCTCACTGTAAAGAAGTTTCTCTTCATGTTGCAGTGAAACCTTTTATGTTTCAGTTTGTAGCCACTGCTCCTTTTCTTATTGCTGCTGACCACTGAAAAGAGATTGGCTCCATCCACAAATATGACAAGTACTCCTCAGTAGCAAAAAGAACAAGATTTTCTTTCAAAAAGATCTTTTTCCTATAACACACAAATGCTATGACTTGTTAAAACTCCATGGTGACATGAATTAATTCCAGGATAACAAAACCCACGCCAGTTTAACCACTGTAAACTACACTTGCTGACAGAGACAATAACTACAACAGAGTAAGACAGAGAATATTGCTTAGAGTTGATTCTACAGTATACTCTAAGGTGTAAATCTTGAGGGTCACATTCTCAGTTCTATGTCAACACAAAGCAATGGAGAACTCCTCCCTCTGCGGCAGGTAGTATCCTGGGTGTAAGACTTTTTTACCTGACCATTTAAGTGCCTTTGAGGCTGATGCAAAGTACAGACAAGCCACCCTGCAACCAGGAAAGAAGCAAGCACATTTATACACAACCCAGGGGAAGTACAAGGCTTTTGACGTGGTCATTTATAGTTAAAGAGAGTCTACAACACATATATTTATTGGTTTCTATCTTTTGTGTCATATAAATCAGTAAGTCAGAAAAAGGTAGAGAGAAATTAAAAGCCTGTTGAAACCTCACAGCAGCACTGCTTTGTTCAGCTTAGACTTCAGGTCTGGGAGCCAGCAGTGTGCCCAGATGCCCAAGAAGGCCAAGGGTATCCTGACCTGTATCAGGAATAGTGTGGCCAGCAGGACCTGGGAAGTCACTGGTTAGGCCACACCTTGAGTCCTCTGTCCAGTTCTGGGCCCCTCAAGTTAAGAAAGATGTTGAGGTGCTTGAACACGTCCAGAGAAGGGCACCAAGACTGCTGAGGGCGCTAGAGCAAAGTCCTGTGAGGAGAGGCTAAGGGAAGTGGGGGTGTTCAGCCT
>WBNM01043908.1:15112-27643 GCA_013399055.1 Ramphastos sulfuratus | reverse complement strand
AAACAACAACAACAAAAAAAGTTGAATTAGTATCACCCAACTGCCTCAGCAGTGTTTTTAGGATGGATTTGGCCCTTTTTAGTTGCATTGTTGCTGCTCAGAGCTTGGACAGTAGCCATGTGCCAGGAGAAGGTTTGTGTGCTTGGATAGTTTTCTGAATCCTGGTTTGGTTTATTTTCATAGAATCATGGAATAGTTTGGGCTGGAAGGGACCTCCAGAGCTCATCCAGGTCAACCCCGTGCACTCAGCAGGGACATCCTCCACTAGAGCAGGTTGCTCACAGCCCTGTCCAGCCTCACCTTGAATATCTCCAGGGGTGAGGCCTCAACTCCCTCCCTGGGCAACCTGCTGCAGTGTTCCAGCAGCCTCCTGCTGCACAACTTGTTCCTCACATCCAATCTCCATCTGCTCTGCTCTCATTTCGAACCATTGCTCCTGGTGCTGTCCCTGCAGGCCTTTGGGATCAATCCCTCTGCAGCCTGCTTGGAGCCTCTTCAGGTACAGGGAAGCTGCCATTAGGTCTGCCTGGAGACTTCTCCAGGTTCTCTTCTCTTCTCTTCTCTTCTCTTCTCTTCTCTTCTCTTCTCCAGGCTGATCTTCCATGGAGAGTAAAATCGTCTCACTCCCAGCCCTTGTCCAAAGTCCCTCCCCAGCTCCCCTGGAGCCCCTTCAGCCACTGACAGGCAGCTCTGAGGTCTCCCTGCAGCCTTTTCTTCTCCAGTCTGAACACCCTCAGCTCCCTCAGCCTATCCCCATAGCAGAGGTTCTCCAGCCTCTGATCATCTTTGTGGCCTCCTCTGGACAATTCCATGTCCTTGTGTGGAGTGCTCCAGAGCTGTCACAGCACTCCAGGTGAGGTCTCTCCAGAGCAAGGTGGCAGAATCTCCTCCTCTGGTGTTCCTCCTCTGGGCCAGCTAAAGGCTTTTTGGTGATGTTGATTTTGTAGCTGGTGCCAGTGAAGCTGAATTTTCCTTCACTTGAGCCTTTCTCCTCTGTGAAGGACAGAGAGTGTCTGTGCAGTGCACTGGAGGTTTGTGCCTCCTCAGTGGGGAGAGCTGTGCCTCTCTGCTGTGTGTTTCTGCAAGGGTCGGCTCATGACCTAATGTGGAAATCTTCATTTGCCGCTCCAGCTGGGGGTGATCTCAGGGGATTCTGCATTTCCCTTTTGTTTGTCTTCCTTTCTGGGTATCATCCATCATTGCTAACCTCGTGCTGCTTAGCAATAGTAACACTCAGGGGAGTTGAAGAAAGGATTATAGCAGCAGAAAATGGGGAGCTAATTAGAGCTTGTTTCAAACTCGGACTCGAGCTCGAGATAATTGCGTCTTGTCTGGTGATTTAAAAACCCAAGATCTGCTGTGTTTAGATCAAGTGCAATGGGCAGAGAAGCTTTATTTTCTAACTAAAACAGCTGTAACAACAGGGAGATTACTTCCCCTTGGGAAGGAAAACCTGAACAACAACAACAAAAATATCAGAATGCAGCCTGTGATTTAGTGTAGCAGCAGTGTGTGAGGGATGACAACGCAGCCAGGGAGCCAGGGTGGGTTGCTGTGTGGGGTTTGTGTCCCTGGAGCAGCTTCTGCACTGAGACATGCTCCAGGAATAGGAGGCAGGTAGTGAACTGTGCTGGGGAGACCTCCTCAGTCACCTGCTACCAGGAGTATGCTGTCACTACTGCGAGAGAAATCAAGTGAGGAGTGAGTTGTGTTTCAGGCTGGTTTCATGGTCAGGTCAGGCACAGCATCCTGGCAGGCTGCTAACCACATGGTGGCCATGGAGAAGCTCTCACCCCCATTTCTCCATGACTCAGGATGGTTTCTTCCCTTTCAACCTGAAGGGAGGTTGCAGTGAGGTGAGGGTTGGGCTTTGTTCCCTAGGATCCGGTGATAGGCCCAGAGGAAATGGCCTGAAATTGTGTCAGGGGAGGTTAGGTTGGAGATGAGGACAAATTTCTTTGGTGCAAGAGTGCTCAGGGATTGGCACAGGCTGCCCAGGGAGGTGGTGGAGTCCCCATGCCTGGAGGTGTTGCAGACAGGTGTGCCCATGGCACTTGGGGCCAGGGTTTGGTGGCCATGGTGGTGCTGGGTTGGTGTTGGACTGGATGAGCTCAGAGGCCTTTTCCAACCCAAACAATTCTGTGATTTTTAAGACTGCTCTGTTTGAGTTTGGAAGGGCAGAGCTGCCTGTGATGGTGCTCCAGAGCATGACTGGGATTAGGATGTGCTGGGTCAAGTACCTGGAGATCCCAGGAGTGCCAGAATGCTGACAGGGCTCCCCAAATTTGAGGTGGTTTGTGTTGTTGAATCAAAGAGAGTAATTGGTTTGCAGTCATTTGCTGGCATCCTGGCTTAGTAAAATTGCCTGCCAGGAAAGGTTTGTGATGAATGTGATCCCTAACAGGGCAGAGGAGGGAGGAGAAGGGATGTGGCTGTCAGCAGCTGGGCAGCTGACCTGCAGGAGTTCCTTGCACTCAGGTTCCTGTTTGCTGCCCACGTTTTGAGTCCATGCATCCAGGCCAAGCAGGTTGGCTCCTTTTGTGCTAGGTTCAAGTTTGGAGCTGAAGAGCTGAGGCAGACAAGCAGCTCTCTTGGTGCTGCCCCTGGAGCACTGCTGTGTGCCACTGAGGCCTCCACATTCTTCCTGGGTGGTTTGAGACTGCAGCTCCAAAGCAGTTGGCTGTGGCTGTCTTGATTGCAAAGCACAGGGTATCAGTTGTCCCCTGGCTGGGGCAGCTGTTGCAGTCTGTCTGTAACGTGTGTGATCATATTCTGTGCCATTTCCCTGACATTTGGACCATGAAAACCTTCCTGGCAGCCTCACTGGTATCAATAAAGCAGGCAGAAGTGCTGTCAGGACAGCAGGAATGCAGCGTGCAGGCTGTGTTCAGGTTCTCACTACAGCTTTGGCCATCATCTGCTCCTTTCTGCCTCTTGCCCAGCTCTGCCCTTCCCAGGCTGCCCTGCATGGCTGCAGTCCTTTGTCCATCAGCAACTCTTCACAAATAGTGAGGGGGGATTGGCAAGAAATTCCTGCCCTGGTTGGATTCTTCTCTGTGCCTTGAGCCAGGCAGTGAGTGGCCTTGCAGGAGCTGACTCCATCCTGCTGGTGGTCAGAGCTGTGCTGCTGTAAAAGCAAACCACCCCAGCAGGCAGGGAGGGCTCTTGGCCAGGCAGATTTCCTCACAGCTGGATTGCAGTGGCAGGGCACAAGACACTTCTCATGGAATCATAGAATCATAGAATGGTAAGGTTGGAAGGGACCTCAAAGATCATCTAGTTCCAAGCCCCTGCCATAGGCAGGGACACCTCCCACCAGTACAGGTGGAGGTACAGAGAAAGGAGGAGACCCAGGCTGGATTCAGGAGACAGATTTAGTCCCCTCTGAAGGCTGGCACTGGACTTCTGCTGGAGAAGTTGCTCACTCAAGTTGGAGTTGGTTTATTGCTGCAGTTAGTTTGGGAATGTGTCCCCTTTGGTGGGTGAGAGATCTCCAAGCTGGGTGCTCCTGAACAGCTCTGCAGCAGGATTTAGCCAGGCACAGGAATGCCTCATTCCCTAAATCTTCAGCTGCAACAGTGAGCATTCAGAAATGGATTACTGCAGGTGTGTGAAAACTTTCCCTGAGCAGTCATCACTGCTGCTGCACTTCTCAGCTGGTTAACAGAAGCACTANCTCAGCACCTTTGCAGCCCTTTGCAGTTAGTGTAGCAGTTGCTAAAAGTGGGTGCAGTGAGGACCTGCTCCCTCTCCAACCTGAGCATCAATCTGAACATGTAACTTCCTTGCAGCCTCCTCAGGCCTTGCTTAAATGAAGCCATGGCCACTGGATGGTGGAGCTCTGCAAATTCCACTGTTCAGTACTTGTCACTTCCTTTCCTTAATTACCAACATTTTCTTCACCCTCCACTGGGGCATTCAGAGAGGAGCAACCTCCTTTGGGGAGGGGTCCCCATTACCTCCCCTCTTTGCTACCAGGCACGGGGGGCTTCTGGCAGCTGGGGAGCTGAGAGGAGCTGTGTGCAGAGTGCTGAGCTGAAAGACTGGGAAGGCAGGGACAGAAGTATCTGGAGAAGCACTGAGAGGGGAGCGAGGCCATGGCAGCCCTGCTGCAGCTCCAGGGGTCAAGGGGCATGGGTGATGGCTGGGACCTGTCCCCCACGGGCTGGCAGCTGCAGAAGAGGTCAGAAGGCTCCTCTCTGGGGGGAGCAGGCACTTCCCTCTTGGTAAGAGGAGGCTCTGGCAGCTGGCAGAAGCTCAAGTTGGGTCTTCTAGTTGCTTGTGGGAAAAGGAGGGGGCTGCAGGTTCAGCTCCTGTGGCCATGTGGCTGCCACTGGTGGGGAGGAGGTGCCCTTGGTGCCCTCACCCATCCCCAGGGGACACCCCAACTGCTGGGCAAATTACCAACTGCTCCTGGGCTGGGTGAGAATCTCTTTGCTTTCAGTTCAAGGAGCAGCTGCTGGGCTGCAGAAGGAGAAGGCACTGCTTGGTATTGCCAGCCTGTGCTGGGGCCCAAGCTGCCAGGCAGCTGCCTGCTCCTCCAAGGAGCTCTGAAGTAGGCACACAACAGCCTGGTGGGCTCCAGCAATGCCACCCTGCTCTGAGTGCAGTTAGATGTTACTGGAGAGCAATCATTCTCCAGGAGAAAAAGCAGAAAACTACCAGAAAATGATTACCTGCTGAGTTCCCTCCCAGCCTGGCCTTTGCATTGGGGTGCAGCAGGAACTGAGTTTTTCTCACCTAATTTGATGGGAATTGGAGGTTTTGAAATTGGCCAGCAGCCCCCCAGAGCATCAGTAAATGAAGGGACCCCCCCTGGTTAGTGTAAATCTGATGAGGAGCACAGCTTGCCCTGGGAACAAAGCAAAGTGGATTTGAGATCGAGTTTAAATAGAAGTGAAGACAGGAAAGTAGTCAAGTGAAAGGCCTAATGGAAGGAGAAAGGATGACAACAAGAAATGTAAAAGAGGCCTGATGGTACTTGGGCCAGGTTTGCACTCATCCAAGGCCTGGCTGATAGCAGCTAACAACTGCAGCTCTGTCTGCAGTGCCCTGTGCTGGGGTTCAGAGCAGAGGTTGTTCCCCAGAATAATTCAGGCACTGTTTGGAATGCAGCTAAAGGGAGAAGGAGCTGGGAGTGCTGGGGGGCAACAAGTTCCCATGAGGCAGCAATGTGCCCTGGGGTGCAAGAAGGCAAATGGGGTCCAGGGGAGGCATGGAAAACGGGCAGCAGGTTGAGGGAGGTTCTCCTCCCCCTTTGCTCTGCCCTAGGGAGGCCACATCTGGAGTGCTGGGTCCAGTTCTGGCTCCCCAGCTGCAGAGAGACAGGGAACTGCTGGAGAGAGCCCAGGGGAGGCTGCAGAGCTGCTGAGGGGCCTGGAGCAGCTCTGGGAGGAGCAAAGGCTGAGAGCCCTGGGGCTGAGAGCCTGCACAAGAGCAGCCCCAGAGGGCAGCTGAGCAATGCTCAGCAAGAGCTAAAGGAGCTGTGGGGGGCAAGAACCTGGGGCCAGGCTCTTGTCAGTGGTGCCCAGGGATGGGTTAAGGGGTAACAAGAGGTACAAAGTGGCAGGCAGGAGGTTGGATGTGAAGAGGAGGAGAAAGTTGTTTGTTGTGAGGGTGCTGGAGGCCTGGAGCAGGCTGCCCAGAGAGGCTGTGGAGTGTCCTTGTGTGGAGAGCTTCCAACCCACCCTGGGCACTGTGCTGCTGGGCAAGCTGCTGTGGGTGCCCTGCTGAGCAGGGAGGTTGGGCTGGATGATCTCCAGAGGTCCCTTCCAACCCCACCCTGCTGGGATTCTGGGATTCTTTGCATGAGAGCAGCCTTAGCTCCTGTGCCAGCCTCATGCTTTGCTCTCCAAAGCTCAGAAGCTCTTTTGCTCTGGTGGAGCAGCACAGGGGCAGGAGGGATCTCTGCTGGGGCTTTAGGAGTGGGGCTGGACTGCAGAGGTCATGCTGAGATCCTGGGATAGTCTCTGATGGCAGAAGTGGAGCTGTGCAGAATGTCAGCACTCAGGGTCTCTCCGGTGAGACTCCTCCAGGTCAGTCAGCACCTTTGGAGAGCTTCTCCTTGCCAGGTGTTCTCACCAGCTCTCCTCACCAGTAGCCCAGCCAAAGCATGGCTTGAGATGGTCTCCCCTGATGTCTTCTCCAGAGGCATTCCCCTTTCCTCTGTGCTTGCTGAAGGGCTGTGGTGGGCACAGGGAGGGCAGCTCCTGCTGCTCTCTGAGGGAGGTGTGAGAGGAGCGGAGCTGCCGCGCTGCTGCGGCTGCCTTTTGTCTTTGCTTCTCTCTTCTACCCCTCCGGAACGTGGGTCCTAAAAATAGTGCCAGTTTGAAATGGCAGATGTTGCATTTGTCCTTTACCAGAGGACCAAAATTAGCCTCCCATTTGGCACCTAAATAAAGCAGCTCCACTGCCTTCATGCAAACTTTGCAATTACTGCCTATTGAAGTTGCACCATTCCGTGGGGAAGGTCATTACGGAAGAGATACCAGCACCTAAAAAGCCACCAGACCTTGAAAGAGAGAGGAGGACAAACAAAAAAACAGCCCAGCTGTTGTGTTTTGGAGGAGAGGTTGGGAGGTTGATTTGAATTTTGGGTTGGATTTTTTTCTGGGGTTTTTTTTTTCCTTACCTTGAAGCAGGTGGATTTGGTTTTTTCTTTTCCCCTAATGAAGGTTTTCGTTTTGAAAATCATCCAAAAAAAAAAAAAAAAAAAAAAAAAAAAGGGAAAAGTAAGTTGGAATTGCTCAGGGAGCTGCCTATTGTAAAGGTAAAGAAAAAAAAAAAAGAAAAGAAATATACTACTAAAAGGCCAGCAATGGTTTCTCTAATTTTCAGAGGAAAATCTGCACGGAGCGCCTGAAGCTGGGTTAACAGTGGGACTCCCCAGGGGCAACAGAAAGATGTTATAATCAATTACCACATCATAACACTGATGTATGATAATTACTGAGTGTTCCTCCTGAGATAGTGCAGCATTTGGCTGGGATGCAGCTCTTTCATGGTCCACTGCCTGATTAATATGCAAATAATAGGCTGATTGCATGATGAATGCAGAAAATGAGTTCGCTGATAACGTGAGCACCGAAGCGGGAAGATGATAAATTACTTTTACTGACTGTCCTACATTAAGTACCCTTTCTCAACAATTTTATCACAAATTAAGTAAAGCAGGATGGAGAGATTATGAGGATGTGTAAAATAATGTACCTTAATAGCTTTTAGAGCATCGCTGCGTGCCACGGCCCTGTCGGTTTGTTTCGGCGCTTCAGGCAGAGATCCTCCCTGCGGTGTAGCCCTGGGCTGGGTCGCTCTGCTTTGGCTGCTGGCTTCAGAGAGTCCTAGCATGGAATCATAGAATCAGTCAGGGTTGGAAGGGGCCACAAGGAGCATCCAGTTCCAACCCCCCCTGCCATGCCCAGGGACACCTCACACTAGAGCAGGCTGCCCACAGCCTCATCCAGCCTGGCCTTAAACACCTCCAGGGATGAGGCTTCCACCACCTCCCTGGGCAACCCCTGCCAGGCTCTCACCACCCTCATGCTGAACAACTTCCTCCTCACCTCCAGCCTAAATCTCCCCACCTCCAGCTTTGCTTCACTCCCCCCAGTACTGTCACTACCTGAGAGCCTAAAAAGTCCCCAGCTTTTTTGTAGCCCCCTTCAGATCCTGCAAGGCCACAAGAAGGTCACCTGGGAGCCTTCTCCTCTCCAGCCTGCACAGCCCCAACTCTCTCAGCCTGTCCTCACAGCAGAGCAGCTCCAGCCCTCTGAGCATCCTCGTGGCCCTTCTCTGGACACCTTCCAGCATCTCCACATCCCTCTTGTCCCAGGGACTCCAGAACTGGATGCNCCTTCCAACCTTCCCATTCTATGATTCTATGATTCTATTTCCTCTGGTCCTGTTGCTGGACACCAAGGAGCAGAGGCTGCCCCCTCCTCACTCCAGCCTCCCTTCAGGGAGCTGTAGAGAGCAATGAGGTCTCTCCTCAGCCTCCTCTGGTTTGGGGTTGGAAGAGACCTTAAAGCTCATCCAGTTCCAACACCCTGCCACAGGCAGGGACACCTCCTACTAGAGCAGGCTTGAGCAAGGCCTCATCCAACCTGGCCTCAGCTGAAGAACAACTCAGCCTGCTGTGAGGTTGGAGAGAGGCTCTCTGCTGGGGGGGTTGGCAGCTGTTAGTCTTGGATCCATCCCCTGTGGATCTTGCCCATAGCAAATCAATGTCCACAGTGTTGAGTGCAGGAGCTGGGCTGCAGTGCAGCACACTGTGACATGTTCTGCTTCAGCCTTTACTGCCTGCAGGTTTGGGCTCCCCAGTTTCAGAGGGACAGGGATCTGCTGGAGAAGGTCCAGCAGAGGGCTAGGAGGATGCTGAGGGGACTGAGCACTGCCTGAGGAGGAGAGGCTGAGGGACCTGAGGTTTTTAATCTGGAGGAGAGAAGACTGAGGGGGGATTTAATCAATAACTATCTGAGGGCTGGGGGTCAGGAGGGGGGGACAGGCTCTGCTCACTGCTGCCTGGGATAGGACAAGCAGCAATGGATGGAAGCTGCAGCACAGGAGGCTCCAGCTCAACACAAGGGCAACTTCTTGCCTGGAAGGGTCCCAGAGCCCTGGCACAGGCTGCCCAGAGAGGCTGTGGAGTCTCCTGCTGTGGAGCCTTTCCAGGCCTGTCTGGATGTGTTCCTGTGTGCCCTGAGCTGGATTGTCTGGTCCTGCTCTGGCAGGGGGGCTGGACTGGATGAGCTCTTTGGGTCCCTTCCATCCCCTGGCATCCTGTGAGCTGTGATGCTCTCTTCTGGAGTCTCCTTCCCTGGAGAGGTTCCAAGCCCACCTGGCCACTATGATCCTGGGCAACCTCTGCCCTGGGTTGCCTTAGCAGAAAGGTTGGATTGGGTGATCATAGGATAATAGAATGGTTTAGGTTGGAAGGGACCTCAAAGATGGTCTAGTTCTAACCCCCTACCATAGGCAGGGACACCTCCCATTAGAGGTGAGAGATGATCTCCAAAGGTCCCCTCCAGCCCCACCCTGGTTCTGGGACTCTGTGAGCAGCTGAAGTGTTGCAGGAGGATACAGAAACACCTTCACCCTCAGGCTTGCAGTAGAGGAGGGCAGCAAACAGTTGAGTGGCAACACTTTGAAGTCAGCCTCTAACCAGGAGGGCAGCAAGTCAACAAAAGCCCCCTCTGAGCTGCTGCAGAGCCCCCAAACCCTCTTGATGCTGGTGCCCAGAAGGGATTTCTGATTCCATTTCCCAAAAGATTTCCTGCCTGTGTTTCTTCTGATGGTACAAACCATGCAGCTGTGTGGGGCTGTGGCACCTTGATTGATTGCTTCCATGACATATTTGTTTTAATATTCAGAGAAGCCCTAATAAAGCTCCTGCACAGAAGCTGCTTTAATAGGCAGCTTATTGAAAATATTTTCCATCAGCCCTTTCTAAATGTTGGTGTCTGAGTAAGTTATGGAAACATGGAAAAAGCAGAATGTTAAATACAGATTAGCAGAGCAGAGCAGTGGCTTTGAGAGCAGCTTGAGAGCAGCTCTGATTTTACCATTAATCACCTAATTGAAGATCTGCTTTCTGTGCAGGGGAAGCTGTTTAATTGTTTAAAAGGGCTGTGCCAAAACAAAACCTGACCAAGCAGCACTCCTCAACACAAAGGCTCCCAAGAGCTGAGCATGGGTAGGTAGGGCATTTGAGGAGGTTGCCCAAAGGTGCTGCCTGGGTGGGTTGTTGACCTCTTCCACAGGCATCCTCTGCTGTCCAGTGAGACTGGGAAAGGATTAGAGGCTGTTGGTCTGCCCTGAGCAGTGCTCTCATGCTTCACAGATCACAGGTTGCAGTGGTGACTCTCCAAGGTCATCCTGTCCAACCCAGGGACACCTCCAGCTAGAGCAGGCTGCCCAGGGCCACACCAAGTCTGCTCTTGGACATCTCCAGGGATGTGGCCCCCACCATGTCCGTGGGCAACCTGTGCCAGTGTCTCAGCACCCACAGTGTGCAGAACTTCCTCCTGGTGTCCAACCTAAATCTGCCCTGCTCCAGCTTCAAACCATCAGCCCTCACACTCTCACTCCAAGCCTTTCTAAACAGTCCCTTACTCTAAGTCCCTCACTCTAGCTCCCTTACTCTAAGTCCCTTACTCTGGCTCCCTTACTCTGGCTCCCTTACTCTAGCTCCCTTACTCTAGCTCCCTTACTCTAGCTCCTTTACTCTAAGTCCCTTACTCTAAGTCCCTTACTCTAGCTCCCTTACTCTAGCTCCCTTACTCTAAGTCCCTTACTCTAGCTCCCTTACTCTAGGTCCCTTACTCTAAGTCCCTTACTCTAGCTCCCTTACTCTAGGTCCCTTACTCTAGCTCCTTTACTCTAAGTCCCTTACTCTAGCTCCCTTACTCTAGGTCCCTTGTTCAGGTCCCTTACTCCCTCACTCTAGGTCCCTTACTCTAGCTCCTTTTCAGATACTGAAATGTGTTGGGGTGGAAGGGACCTTTGAAGACCACTTAGTGCAACCCTCTAAATGTTTCTGAGTGCATTTTTATCCTGATGAAAAAAAAAACCTCCCAGGTTCTTTCTCCCCCTTTCATTGGCTGTAAAACAGTGCTTAAAATCATGGCAGTGTGGAGCCCTCCTGCTTCCCTGCAGGCCAGCTCAGAAGCATCTCCTCATGCTGCTGCTCTGAGAGCTGTACCAGGTGCTGTGGCTGTGTCAGTGCTTGGTGGGGCTGTCTGCAGCTCATTTGAACTGATGAACTCCAGCTCACACAACCCCAGCATGGTAGGGGCTGAAGAGACCTCTGGAGATCATCCAGGCCAAGCCCTGCTCAGCAGGGCACCCACAGCAGCTTGCCCAGCAGCACAGTGCCCAGGGGGGTTGGAAGCTCTCCACACAAGGACACTGCACACCCTCTCTGGGCAGCCTGCTCCAGGCCTCCAGCACCCTCACAACAAACAACTTTCTCCTCCTCTTCACATCCAACCTC
Organism: Ramphastos sulfuratus; assembly: GCA_013399055.1. NCBI lineage: Eukaryota > Metazoa > Chordata > Aves > Piciformes > Ramphastidae > Ramphastos > Ramphastos sulfuratus. The sequence goes on along the minus strand of WBNM01043908.1, from coordinate 16,653 downwards.
CTGCCTGCCACTTTGTGCCCCTTGCTGCCCCTTGGCCTGTCCCTGGGTACCTTGTCCTGTCCCAGCAGCACAATGCCCAAACATCTTTGTCCTCCTCTTCATTTGGAACCTTCTGGGTTCCCCTTAGTGCCTCTTAGCCCTTCAGTGGGGCACACACTGTGGAGGACAGAAGTTTTCCAGCTCCTGAGGGGTTTTGCCTCAGTGGGGCACAACACAGCTCTTGGAGAGCAAGAGGACACTGCTGACACCAAGAGTGGGCTCTGGGCCTGTGTGTGAGGGGCTGCCAGGATGTCCATGCCCTCTACAGCAGGCAGAGAAAGAGCTGTGAGATCTGAGTGATGTAGTCCATGTGAGCACAGGGAGGAGAATCTGACCCACTGAAAGCTTGTGGGGTGAGGACAATCTCCTGCCCTGGTGCCTTGCTGCCTGCTAGCCAGACTGAGCAGCTGGACAGGCCTCTGCTTGGTGCCAGCTGGGTTGGGCACAGGATGGACCCACGTTGGGCCACAAAGATGCTCAGAGGGCTGCGGCAGCTCTGCTGTGAGGACAGGCTGAGAGAGTTGGGGCTCTGCAGCCTGGAGAAGGCTTCCAGGAGAGCTTGGAGTGGCCTTCTAGGATCTGAAGGGAGCTACAGGAAGGCTGGGGAGGGACTATTGACAAGGGCTTGGAATGAGAAGGACAAGGGGCAATGGGTTTGAAGTGGTAGAGGGGAGATTGAATGTGGATGTTAGGAGGAAGTTGTTTGCAGTGAGGGTGGTGAGACACTGGCACAGGTTGCCCAGGGAGGTTGTGGAGCACAGAATCACCCAATGTGATCAAAGATCAAAGATCACGTTGGGTGATTCTGTGCTCCACAACCTCCCTGGAGGTGTTCAGGACCAGGCTGGATGAGACCTTGAGTGACCTGTACTAGTGGGAGGTGTCCCTGCCTATGGCAGAGGGTTGGAACTGGCTGATCTTTGAGGTCCCTTCCAACCTGAACTATTCTATGATTCTATGTTTTGGCATTGTCACTCCACAAGCAGCAAACTCACAAGGCTGCATTAGGACTTTTCCTGCTTGTGCTGGCTCTAGAGGCTGCCACAAAGCCCATCCTTTCCTGGTGGCTTGGCCTGCAAGGAGGTCAGGCAAGGCATCCAGATTGTGTTCTTAACCCCTGCCACCTGTTCTGTGTGGCAGATGTTTGGCAGCAGGTGGCTGTTTCAGATCTGCTTCCTTCAGGCACTTGGGACACCACCATCATGCTCCAGTGCCAGGCAAAACTGGAGGCAAAGGTTGGAGCCAGGACAGGGAATACTTAAAACTGATGCTGCTGCCAGTTCTTGCCTGTCAGAGGTCAAAGCCTCACCAAAGGCTTGGGCACAGCAGAGATGAGATCTTGGCTATGAGAGGGCAAAGCCTCACCAGAGGCTTGGGCACAGCAGAGATGAGATCTTGGCTGTGAGAGGGCAAAGCCTCACCAGAGGCTTGGGCACAGCAGAGATGAGATCTTGGCTGTGAGAGGTCAAAGCCTCACCAGAGGCTTGGGCACAGCAGAGATG